>CM008336.1:42011751-42023804 GCA_002525835.2 Ipomoea batatas | reverse complement strand
CTCAAGGCAATAGATAAGACAACTTATCAGAGAATGTCTTTGCCTTGGTTGTGAGAAAGAATGATTGACCTTATCATTCTTTCTTAAACTCCTCGAGTCAATCACATCTTTGATTGCTCGGTTATATAATCTTGGCCCTTCCCGGTTTTGACCTAAGATCCTAGTCTTCGGTTCTTCATGTCTTTGTGTCTTCGTTGTCTTCGAGTCTTCGTGTTTTCATTGTCTTCGAGTCTTCGTGTCTTCAATACTTCGGATGAAGTATTCCTCTGTTGAAATCTTAATGTTCTCGGTAAGACCCGAGTCCTTAGATAACTAAGGCTTCGTTTGCCTTACAAGATTGACAAGCATAAACTATTCTAAGACACTTACGAACAATTTAGGGGTCTCCTCGTATAGCTTGGTATCATCAAAATCAACAACTCGGGGTTCCTAACAAGATGCATAGAAAGTAATCTTGTGTTAAATTCTGAAAAATGTCATTTTATGGTTGATCAAGGTAATGTTTTGGGGCATGTTATTTCATCTAGAGGGATTGAGGTTGAGAAAGCTAAAGTTGATATTATTGAATCTCTACCTTATCCTACTAATGTGCGGGAAGTCCGCTCTTTTCTTGGACATGCATGTTTCTACCGAAGATTTATCAAAGACTTCTCGAAGATAGCACGACCTTTGTGCAAATTGTTGCAAAAAGAAACCTCCTTTGAGTTTGATGAAGAGTGTAAAGGAGGATTTGACAAATTAAAAGAGTTGTTGACGTCTGCCCTGGTCATTCAGCCACCTAATTGGAACTATCTTTTTGAGATAATGTGTGATGCAAGTGATCACGCAGTAGGGGCTGTGTTAGGTCAAAAGCTCGGGAAATCATCCCATGTTATTTATTATACTTCTAGAACTTTAAATGAAGCTTAGAAAAACTATTCTACTACAGAAAAAGAATTTTTAGCCATTGTTTTTGCTTTGGAAAAATTTAGGTCTTATTTGTTGGGTACTAAAGTTATAGTTTATTCTGATCATGCAGCTCTTCGCTATTTGATGAAAAAGCAAGAAGCCAAACCAAGGTTGATAAGATGGATACTCCTCTTGAGTGAGTTTGATATAGAGATCAAAGATAGGAAAGGGACAGAAAATCTTGTGGCAGATCATTTGAGTCGTTTGGTGCACATCGAACCTGAACCACCACTGCAAGAAGCATTCCCTGATGAACACCTACTTGCTACAACAGTGATTTTACCATGGTATGCTAACATAGTCAATTTTTTGGTTGCTAACAAGTTTCCTCATGAGTTGTCTAAAGCCCAAAAAGATAAAATCAAGAGTGATTCCAAGTACTATGTGTGGGATGAACCATACCTGTGGAAGCATTGTGCTGACCAAGTGGTAAGAAGATGTGTACCTGATGATGAAATTGTTTCAATCCTCGCCTTTTTTCATTCTTATGCTTGTGGAGGCCACTTTGGGGCCAAGAGAACAGCAAGGAAAGTATTGGAGTGTGGTTTTTATTGGCCAACTTTATTTAGAGATTCATATTCATTTTGTAAGTCTTGTGATGCTTGTCAAAAGTCAGGTAATTTATCCCGGAGAAATGAATTGGCACAAACTCCGATCATATTTTGTGAGGTTTTTTATGTTTGGGGCATTGATTTTATGGGTCCATTCCCTGTATCTTTTGGTTTTGTCTATATTTTACTTGCTGTTGATTATGTTTCAAAGTGGGTGGAAGCTAAAGCCACCAGGACTGATGAATCTAAAGTTGTTGCAGATTTTATCAAGTCTAACATCTTTTCCAGGTTTGGGATTCCAAGAGCTATAATAAGTGATCAGGGAACTCACTTTTGTAATCGCACTATTGAAGCATTGCTTAGGAAGTACCATGTCACCCATAAAGTGTCAACTGCCTACCACCCACAGACTAATGGGCAAGCAGAGGTGTCCAACCGAGAGATCAAGTCAATCCTTGAGAAAACAGTCAACCCAAACAGGAAGGATTGGAGTTTGCGATTAGATGATGCATTGTGGGCGTACAGAATTGCATACAAAACACCTATTGGTATGTCCCCTTATCGCATTGTGTTTGGGAAAGCATGTCACCTTCCAGTGGAGTTGGAGCACAAAGCATATTGGACTGTCAAGAGCTTTAATATGAATATTGATGAAAGTGGCCTGCACCGGAATTTGCAACTTTCTGAGTTGGAGGAAATTCGCAATGAGGCCTACGAGAATTCAAGAATTTACAAAGATAAGACGAAAGCATTCCATGACAAGATGATTTTGAGAAAAGAATTTTCAATTGGACAAAAAGTCCTACTCTTCCAATCACGGCTTCGTCTATTCCCGGGTAAGTTATGTTCTCGTTGGGTTGGTCCGTTTATTGTTACTAATATATTTCCTCATGGTGCAATAGAGATTCAAAGTTTGCAGACTTCCAATATATTCAAGGGGAATGGTCATAGGCTTAAACCTTACCATGATGAGTTTCGAGTTGAAAACGTTGCAGAAATACTTCTTGAAGATCCAGTTTATTTTGAATAATAAGAGCAACTGAAAGGGAAGTTTCTTCTTAATCTTTGTATTATTTTTAATAATCCCTGTGCATTTTTACTCAGCATTGGGGACAATGTTGATAATAAGTGTGGGGGAGGGAATTTAGATTTATATAAAAAAAATTCAGAAATATTTTACTAGTACTACTATTTTCTGCAAAATTTAAAAAAAAAATATTATATTTTCCTTTCTTGAAATTCATAACATGATTGAATAAGTAATTTGGCAAGTTGTAATTAGTTTGTTAGCATTTCTTGTTTGATATGTAGTGGCTAGATTAAGTAAGCAATAAACCTGTGAGACTTTGAGCCATTGACTGACACTTCGGTCTTATTTTCTTTCTACTGTGTGATTTCTTCCGTATCTTTGTTTCTCTAGAACTTGCCTTGATTCTCTGTTAAAGCTAATTTGACCGTGCATGATTCAAGTGTCATTAAGGCCATTATTTGATTTTGAGCCTCACTAGCCAGATAACCGATTTGTCCTATGATTTATTTAACTTTGTTAACCCACTTTGAGCTTTGTGGCCATTCCTTTCTTTATTTAAACCACATTACAAGCCTTTTACACCATAAATTAATGCCTTGACCCAGCTGAATAACTGGTGGAGCAAATTTTAAATTCCTTATGTAATCTACGTGGTTTGTGAAGAATAAGTGTGGGGGAGATCACTTGCTTTTGTTAATAAGATTGAGAGTGAGGTGGGTTGTATCTTTGTTGCCAATTATTTTTGTCTTTATAAAGGAAATGAAGGCAATTCTTGTTCAAAAAAAAAACAAAGAAAGTGAAGGCAGTTCATAATTTCAAAAAAAAAAGTATGAAAGGTTGAAAAATGAATGGAAAATATTTGTTTGGAAATGAAAAAATGTTACTGAAATTTATGGGAAAACGAGAAAGAATCATCAGTTGGTCTTGAGTTTGAAGTTACTTTTGAATAAATGGAGTAGGGGAAAGTTCTCGTAGTATTGAGGAAAAATTATTTGTTTTTGAGAATGATAGCCATGTTGAAGCATCAATAAAAGTGTTTTGAATGGGAATTGAGGGTGTTGATTTTTTTTTTTGTATTTATTTGCTCCTCTAGTTTGAAAGCTTTTTGAGTTACTTTCCTAAATTTTCCCTACCTTAACCCTAACCCCATTACAAGCTATGAAAAGTCCTTATGATTTGTGTCATGCATGGCTCTTGTAGTGGTGATTGAGAAGATATGCAAGCCTATGGTAGAGCAATTTTATAGGAATGAACTTGAGTGAAATTTATACCCATCAAACACTTGAGCGTAATGAGTGATATTCCTGTGAGGGCTTACTTATTTAGTTCTCTCTGTGAACATAAATATAATATGTGCAGTCCAACTATCAGCTTAGGCTTTTAGTTGAGATGGAGCACATGCTTTAATTTGGTATCAGAGCCATGCAAAAAGATCATGGGTTCGAATCTCCGCGTCACCCTCAAAAAGAGACTTCCACGTGTTGCGCTCGGAAATCCACCGCACACGTTGAGGGGGCGTGTGAACATAAATATAATATGTGCAGTCCAACTATCAGCTTAGGCTTTTAGTTGAGATGGAGCACATGCTTTAATTCTTTCCATATTTTGAACTCGGGTACTAACTTATTAATTGCAGGGTGTTTCATATTGTTGTTCATGATGTGTTATGCGTTTTGGAATTTTATTTTATTTTAATTTAGCAAATAATAATTTTTGCTTGGGGACAAGCAAACGTTTTAGTGTGGGGGAATTTGATAGACATATTTTATATCTTTATTTTATGTACATCTTTATAATATTTTAGCATTAATTATTTATTATTATATAATAATTATTAATTTTTAGAGTTTAGTAATCAATAAGTTAAATAATATATTATTTAGTTAATAACTTTAAGTTTGAACCCAACAAGTTCTTAGCCTAATTCTTTGTTATGATTTAATTTTTAATTTGAGTCCAAAGAACATCTTGGCCCATTCCTTATTTGTTTAATTAATTTGGCCCAATAAATATATAACCTAGTCTAGTAATTAAACAAAAGGAAATTCAAATGTTAGGCTAATTGTTTCCTAAGCGACGAAGCATCAAATTACTTCGTCAAAACTGAAGCCCAGATTCCAGCGCAAATTTGAGGGAGTTCCGACGAAGACTCGGCCAACAATGCGTCAGTCAGCATGGAAACGGACGACAAAGAAAATTTCATCATTTGGGTCTAATTTTGAGAGGTGCAAAATAATTTTCAGATTAATTATTTTCCTCAATTTAAGAGTTTTTGTTGGGATTAGGAGTGTATAAATAGCAGTGAGTTTTTGTTGTTGAGGTATCAGACTAGCTGTGCGCATTTTGATAGTTTCTCCAGTTTGCAAGTTTTATTTTTTTTGTTAATATTTTCTAGTTCATGGCCCTGCGAGGCTAATTCCTCTAAACTTGGTCAAGATTACATGAACCCTGGATCAATTTGTATTGTGAGATTGAATTAATTATTTATATTGAATTCATCTTCATTTGAGTAATTGATATTTCCTTGTGTTTTGTTTTATATAACTGTTCCAGTTAATTGCTAGGAGGCCTACTAGTTTAATTACTTGAACAGTTTATTGCTAGATTAGTTAACTATTCGTTTAATTGGTTCTCTAATCTGTGTAGCAACTGAGATTTATTAATATTAGTATTAATTTATTCCTAGGAGGAATATTAATATGAATTAAACATAACCGCATGTTATGTTATTCAGTTTCGTTGGTTTTCTCATTTTAATGCTGCTATCAAGTTAAATATAAGTGCTTGTCTTGTGTTATTTGGTAGTTAGGGGTAGTTGATACCGCTTGTGTTTGATTACCTATGACTAAGGAAAATTGGAAATTAATTCCACAACGAATGCTCAATTGTTATGAACTAACCGTGAATCTATGATCAGTTACTAAAATTCAGTGGTGAATGTTTTCTTAGACCAAGTGTTAAAAATTGAATTGATTTCTTTCGTAAACTTTGTCTTGATTATCATCTTTTCTATTCTTATTTATTTATTTACTTATTTCGAATGTTAATTTCATACCAAACCCCCCTCTTTAATTTGAACTCATAAATCAAACTAGTTACTCCTCGTGGGAACGATCCTTACTTTCACTACTACGTTTTTAAGGTTTAATTTGGGAGCCTACGACAGCTCGCCAGGAGCGAAGGGTAACAAGTTCTGGGCTTCCGGCATGATGTACACGTGGTGATCATGCACTGCCAGCCCCTGCTCCTGGCCCGTGGCCGTACACGTGTCCTCTAACTACAGAGCTTGTCGGACGGGTTATGGTCGGGGTCCATTATGGTCGGGGGGTCGAATCCACCGATAAGCCCGGAATGGTGGGTCGGGTCCGCCCGTTTGATTACGGGTATTAGGTCGGGTCTACCATACGACCATGGGTATTACCCTATCATATATATATATATGGTTTTTAAAGCAATTGTCAATTGGGCTCAATTTCATTTGTCACAAATTGGTTTAATCTTCATACATTTAACCTAAATTTTTGTAAACTATATATACATATTATTATTTTTTAAAATATGGAGCCCCCAAAAATTAGGGGCCCTGTGCAGTCACACATGTTAGACATGCTCAGATACGACCATGCTCTTAGGACAAGAGATTTTGCTTTTTTTGTGCGCAAGCTTTGACATGGCCATATGGGTTTGCATTTTTAGTTCAGAAAATACTACATTCATTCTCAAATTTTTAATATAAACAACTTTCTAAGAACACACAAAATGAAAATATCTTATCCATCATTTCTACATCAAAGAATAAAATTGATGAAATGAAATTTGAAAGTCGATATAATTAAACTCTTTTAGATCCCCCTCTCGACCCATTTGGACAGTATTGGCCCCGCTAAATCCCCCGACGATTCCTCACGCTGTTGTTCGGTTCTTTTTCCTTCCAAGAGAAACAAGGTGAGATTATTAATTTCATTTATGAATATACTGAAAATTTCATTGCTATGGTCTTTGATATTTGTGTCATGCAAAATGAAATCCGTAGTGGGTCGACCCTGGTGCACTAAGACATGTTTGTAGGGATGTGCACCTTTATAAAGAATTGAAAGATGATCCAAGTCTGTACATAAGAAATAATTCCAGGGTCTGTACATAAGAAATAATTCCAGGGTGAAAGTCAAAGGCATTGGACAAGTTGAACTTTTGCTTACTTCTGAAAACAAGTTAACAATCACAGTTGTCTTTCATGTCCCAAATGTTAGAAAAAGATTTGATTTTTGGCATTTTTCTCAACAAATGTGGCTTCAAATTAGTATTTGAAACAGATAGATTTATTTTATCCAAAGCTGGAGTATTTGTTGGACAAGGTTTCCTGTGTAACAATATGTTCAAATTGAATATTAATAAAGTTGTTTGTTCCGTTTATATAGTGTGTTCATCTTCTTTATGGCATTATTGTTTATGTCATGTGAATTATAACCGATTGTAATATATGGCCAAAGATGGTTTAATTCAGTCTTTTTATTCAAATGTGGAAAAATGCAATACATGCATGTTAAATAAAGTTACTAGGAATCCTTTTCCTAGTCTTATAAGGAATTCCATGTTGCTTGAATTAGTTCATATTGACTTGTGTAACTTTCATAACACTTCATCATTGGGAAATAAAAAGTATGTTTTCAACTTTATTGATGACTTCTCAATATACTACAATGTAAGGATGAAGCCTTAGAAAAATTTAAAATATTTAAATTGGAGGTAGAACTGTAAATTAGTGAATTAATTAAAATATTACATACTGATAAAAGTGGTAAATATTATGATCCAACATTTTTCCAATTTGTTGGTATAATTCATGAAACCACAACTCCTTATACACCACAACAAAATACATAGTACTCAAGAAAAAAAAATTGGTAAAATAAATGTTATTAGTTTCTGGTCTGAGTGAGGGTTTATAGGGAGAAGCATTGCTGACATGTTATATTCTCAACAGAAAATCCCTAATGAACTTTGGTATAAAAGAAAATTCAATTTAAATTATTTAAAAGCCTAGGGATAAATGCAGGGTCGTGGTACAGTTGTTGGAACCTAAACGGAAGACCCTAGATGAAAAATGCATTGACAAAAAAAAAAATTATCCCTAAGAGTTTTAAACTTTGTACTAACTTCATTTAGATTATCTAAGATCATTATTTATTTTCAGCCTTTGTATTAATATTTTTAAAAACTGTCTAAATTATTTAATTGTCCAATTATTTCTTTTTTAAATTCATTTTTCATTAAATTTAATTTCTTACAAATTTGGTGAATCAACCTTCATGCCCGCAAGCTTTGGCAGTCAAATTGTAAGAGTTATACTCAATATAATGAACTCCTTGTCAATATCGAGCACTGATCTTCCTACTAAGAGGTCGCTAAATCACCATAATTTACTCATCTACCATTCTATTGGTCTAAGGCATGAGGCTCTTGGGACAAGAGATTTTGCTTTTTATGGGTAAGCTTTGACCTGGCCATATGGGCTTGCATTTTTAGTTCAAAAAATACTACAATTCACTCTCAAATTTTTAATATAAACAACTTTCTAAGAACACACAAAATCAAAATATCTTATCCAATGCCAATGACCTTGTGGTCTAGTGGTATCCGGTAGTGGCATTTGGTTGCACCCCATGTTGGAAGGGGCATGTTCGAGCCTCAGTGTTCATAGTTTATGAACAGATACTACATTGTAACCGAGTCAGTAGTATTCAAAAAAAAAAAATCTTATCCAATCAAAGAATAAAATTGATAAAATGAAATTTGAAAATCGATATAATAAAACTGTTTTAGATCCGGCTCTCGGCCCAAACCATTTGGACAGTATGGGCCCCGCTGAATCCCCCGACGATTCCTCACGCTGCTGTTCTTTTTCCTTCCAAGACAATCTTCCATTGTTCATTTTCTTATTATATACGTGGAATTCCCGTAGATTGTCTCTGGCACGTTATTAACCCCTGCAGTTGCTAGTTGCTACGCACGACTGCAAGAGGAAACCATGGAAATGGGGCAAAGCTCTGGCTCTAAGCCCTCCGGCAACGGCGTCGTCTGGGCCAAACTCAGTAAGCGCGTTATGTCTTTCTGTGTATCATGAACCTAAACGGATAAAAATGTAAAATGTTTGTATCTTTTATGATTTTTAGAACTGGGTTTTCTTTAACTCTTACTGCCTAGCATTATTCGGTTCATCCCGTTGCAGTGAGCCCTTCTTTGTAAAGAGATAGAAGAGAAAAATGGATTCCAATGTTATTCCATTGAGCCAAGGATTCTTGATTAGATAGTGCTTTTATTAATTGTGGTGTAATTTTCTTGCTGTGTTACTGGGTTTGATGAAAAGTTATCATCTTTTACTGACCCACATTGAATTCTAGCATGAATGATGCTCAAAATTATGATTGGTAAGTAGTTCAATTGTTGTAATCAGATGAATATAAGTTACTCAATTGGAGTTTCGTGCTTGAATCTCAACTTCATACATCAAGAAATAATTTTCAGAATTGTTATTACGTGTGGTTGTGAGGAATTGGAGTAAGCATTGAATCAATCAGGCAAACCTAGACAAAAATCCTTGGGTGGAAAGGAAAACGGGTGTACTTAAGTGTACAAATTTCTTCTACACATCTTGCAATTATTTTTAAAATAAAAAGTAATACCTTTACAAGTGAAATCCTTTGGTGTTTCTATTACTCAGTATATGTTTTTGGTTGCAATCAACAAGTAAATTTTGGTTGTGAAATTCAATCCTTAGTCCTTTATCTGTCTATGCATATACTGACAAGTGAATTGTAGTCATGAAATTCAATCTTTTGTTGTTAATCTGTCTATGCATATACTGAAAAAAGGAAGAAATTATCTGATGTAATCATGTAAATGCCCCTGTTGGCTTTTCTAATGTTTCACGATAGTACCAATGGACTCAAGTTATTCAGAGATTGAGCTGAAGTTGAATGAGACTGTGATATGCTCAGAGGTGACCTCTTTGGAGAAACAGGCATGGTGCAAAATAACAAGAGGAATGGATCTGGTTTCTGCCACAATACAAAATACAAGGTAGCATTATGTTTTTGAGTTCTTTGGTCCTATTCACTATCTAACCTGACATTGGTGATGAGAATGAAGTCTTTCAGCTTTGTTGAATTAATGTAACTGATGACTGAAGAAGCCATATTTCATCACTATCAGTGTCTGCTAATTGTTAAACACTGTTGGATTCTACTGAAAATTATTTTATTCAAGATTTTTGTTATTTCACTGCCTAAAATTCAGTGGCAAACTTAAGAAGCATGCAGTATATGTTTTTTCCTTTCCCTTGAATGTGGATTATGAAAGCAATTAAAATGAGTACTTTCCTTAGGGGCATTGCAGCTCATTAGAAGTAATGGTCAAGTGATTGATATTGCATCTGCTAAGATTGATCTTTTGATATGCATTTAAATGATTAGTTCAGGTGTTCCAGACCTACAGGTTTGCATGTAAGAACTGATGTTTGATTTTGAGGATCATGCATTTATAATTAAATTCAAACTTATCTCCTGCCTTAAAATTGGCATAATGAGAGATCTTAAAATATGAATAGTTCTTTCTGTGGTTTGTATGGTATGTCTATAAAGCAACTTCAATTTTCCCATTTGACAAAGGCTAAGTGCTCAACAAATTCAATAATGCAACTTCATTTCATAGCAGTATGTTAGTTGACTTAATGTTTGCCAGATATATCCATTTATGAACACACACACACACACACGATTTATGTATGTAGTTTTTTATAAGATTTCTATGTACTTATGATGTCTTCTAATGTAGTTCAAACACAATTCTTGTTGATGAGAAGTTTGTTCTGGATGATCAAACTGCTATAGTCAAGTGTGGCAGTGAAATTTCACCTAGTTTTCAAACTGAGGGTAATGATTTATCAAAGACATTTTTTTTGTTTTATAAATTCTAATCTCTTCACAGGCAGTTGGACATACAGTGTAGAGTTTCTTCCACTTTTGGTTCCTCAACTATAATGGCATATTTAGCATTTTCACTTTTGATCCTCAACTTTGATTTGTTCCACTTTTAGTTGTCAACTTTTAAAAACATTTCGCTTTTAAACCAAAATAACCCAAACACCCTTCCATACAATAAGGTGGAGTTTGGTGAAATTTTCATATAGTGAGGGTAATTTGGTCGTTTTGAACTAAAAGTGGAACAAATCAAAGTTGATGACCAAAAGTGGAAAAACCACTATAGTCAAGGGACCAAAAGTGGAATGAGCTCTACATTGTATATTTGCATATATCAATCTGTTCTTGCAGAAATTACACTTACTAGACTACTGGGGTGGATGATAAGTGTCACTTGGCCACTCAACCTCCATGATCTGGCCTATTTAGCCTGCTAACTAGTATTAAGCAGTGTTGGTGAAGAGCATCTTGAAAGATTTTTTGTTCCATCTTTATGCCTCTTATTGTTGTTTTTTGTTGTGGCTCTTAGCTGAAGGTTACTTACTCCCTTATGTTTTGGTACCAAAAGACATGAATAGCATAAAGCCTAAATTCATATTACTTTTCTTCACAAGTTGTATAGATATTTAGTGGATTAATCATTAAGCAGGCTTTAATTATAAATGGAAAGAGTAGAAAAGGAAGACAAGGAAAAAACATTTAGTAGAAAAAGTTATTTGTGAATTTAAGCATCTCCTGGTTTGTCCCTCCCCTACTTGCAGTTAAGAATGAACATTTTTTGGGGTACAAGTCATAGGGGATGGGGATGGGGATGGTGGGATTTGAACCCACATCTATAGTCTGGAAGAGGGTGGAACTTACCCCTAAGCTACACCCTGAACCCTAAGAATGAACTTTCTTGTGACACTGATATGTTGACTTTGTTATGATTATATCAATGCCAAAATGGCTGACCTTGCCCTTCTTTTTGTTATCATTACTCATTAGGTTCTTTAAAGTACAAATTTGAGGTAATGCCTGTTGAGGAATCTTACAAACATCTAAAGGTAAATACCATCAGTGATATAGACAAATGAGAAACAAGCCCCCACGCATTTTCTTTTATTTGTTTATTTATTTATTTTTGGTGTACTATCAATGTTGAATGCCAATTTGTGGCTGGTTTTTATAGGTCTCTGTTGACGTAGAACATGCCAAATGCAGCATTTGTTTAAACATTTGGCATGATGTTGTCACTGTTGCGCCTTGTCTTCATAATTTTTGGTTCGTTTTTCAATCTTTATAGTCTTTATAATGCCATCCAAATTTTATGCATGATTATTTTGATAAATAATTGTCTGTTCTTCAGCAATGGATGCTTTTCAGAGTGGCTAAGGAGATCTCAAGAGAAACACTCAAGTGTAAAATGTCCTGAATGTAGAGCAGTTGTTCAATTTGTGGGAAAGAACCCCTTTTTGCATAACATTGAGGAGGTAATTTTTCTTCTGTTATTATGCTGGTTAGACATAATTCTTCTTTCCCCTTTATGTTTTGTAGTCTGGTGCT
>CM008336.1:41999472-42011268 GCA_002525835.2 Ipomoea batatas | reverse complement strand
GGGAAATAGGTGATACATTATTGCTGAAAACTTGATTATATTATTATATTAGTCTAATATTCTTTAATATTATTATTCATCTTATTTGTTTATTTGCTATTTTTGCTATGCCTTTTCTAGCTGTGCCATTCACATCTCTTTGCATCTGCTATGGTCATCTACATTGATATTTACTGAATTCAAATACTCTAACTACACCTAATCTATGGTTCAAATTGTTTGTATAATAGTAATCCTCACCCCTCACTTTGTTGTGACTATGTTTGCATTGGCGTGATTGTTGTAAGTTCTTTTTTAAATAAGACCAGATTAGTGCCTACTCAAGTGAAATCTACTTTCCATGACTAAGTCTAGAAGCACCATCTATCTGTTAAACACAATCATAATATTTACGGGTGTAAAGTAAAATTTATGTATACCTTTTGTCAGTGGTCTCTTACCCAAATCTCAATTGAGAGAAAATTTTCATTTGAAGATGTACTTACTGATCTGTATACCTAGCGTTTTGTACTTGCTCTGCAATCTGACCTGCATTGAAATGATGTGTTGCTAGTAAAATATTGTTTTGTATTGTTTTGTTTTCTACAGACCGAACAAGGATGCCACTGAATCATGCTGAGATGATAACTGCTCGTACACCTTGTTGTAGGTTAGTTTACTCACCGCTTTACCTTGTAATGTTATGTCTTCACTTGTTAAGCTTGACTTAGTGTGTGTTTGGTTCGCACATGGGAATTGGAATCGGAATGGAAATCAAATACTTGGTAATGATAAATGGGTTTTGGTGAAAGTATTTTGCATGTTTGGTAGTAGAGTGCAGTTAGAATGATTACCAATATTGATGTTTGGTTGTGTATGACCCTATAATGGGAATAAAGATTTTAAAAATACAAAAACAAAAAATCAAGGCAATTGATCTTAATATAATGGCATCCAAAGCATCAATATGAGCAAAAAAAATCTAAAAGTACTAATCCAAACTTTTAAAAATTATATTACCAATAAGATAGAATGATACCCCTTTTTATTTAGGGAATGAGATTTTTTTATTGAAGAGATAATCAAATCCCATAGTTGTGTTTTATAAAGTTGTCAACCAAACACTAACTATGATTTTGATTCCCATTCCTAGTGTGTAAACCCAGTTGCATACAACTAGCCAACTGGGTTCCTGAGCTGTTCATAGTAAAATTTATCTTCTGCTGGTTGGTTTTATGTACTGCAGTGAGTGCTATGACAAGATAGTCTCGTTTCTCTTGTACTGGTTTAGGGTCACAATGCCAAAGCATGTAAGTTTCTCTTTGATTCTTGACCGACTTGTATACTACTTGTTGATTTGATTCCAGCATTGCTTATATATATTTTCGGATGGGTAAATAGACAAAATATAATCTCTTCCGATGCATACATATAACATGTATTTGTCAACAACTCAATTCCTCCTCGATCATATCTCTTGTACCCTGGTGTTTTCACCTATCAACTGTTGTTGTTGCCATAATTTCTTATGGTAATGTTCATTTGTTTAGTACTTAACAAACATTGGTTATATATGTACATTCAGTGTCTACCGGCAGAAGGATCTCAGAGGGAAGACTGCTGGTACGGTTATGCATGTCGGACGCAGCACCATAATGAAGAACATGCTCGCAAGAGAAACCATGTCTGTCGTCCAACAAGGGGCAGCCAGATGTAGGATGGATGGATGATTCCCTTTAGTTTCAAGATTACTAAATTGCAAAGGGAATTGATTTGTACATAAAATCTTGTCATGCACCTTATTATCTTTTGTGTTTAGGAAATAGGAATACTATCATCTCTTTCTCATCTCATCGGATGGAACAACTAGAAATTAGATTTGGAACCTTTTTAGTTCATCTCGGTTTATATGTGAAAAATGTTACTTGTACGTTGTACCATTTTTTTTTTTCATTGAGCTTTACTATTTGATGTGGTTAAGTTATATATATATATTAGAGATCAGGTGCGATTATTGTCTCGGGTGAAACAAGGGGTTGAATATTAATCGTCGGGGTTGAATATTAATTGTCTATCCAATGGTTATCCAATGGTCATCAAAGCATCTGAGCCATTAATTGTAAATTTGAAGCGTCTGTTGGGCAAATTTTTCCACTATAACTTCTCCACTCAGTCTTCGTTGTTGTGTGCTTTGTCTTTGCATCTTCCAAACCATATGCGATCCTTTACAGGTGAGAAGAAGGTTAATACCTTAGGTGAAGTCATCTTCTCTATTGTTGGTTGATGTCTGTGTGTCTTTGAACCATTTTCGATCACTCATAAGTGAGAACAAGGTTAATACCTCAAATGTGAAGTAGTACATGCAATTAATAGCTTTCGAAGAGAATGTAGTCCAACAATAGCAACCGGCGTCCGCTAAACAAGGTAAATTTGACCTAATCATCAAAATACCGTATTATGGTTAAGTAAAGGATTGCATGATCGTATTTTCCATGTGTTTTTTGTTGTTTATGATTTTAGTTTTTATAATTTTATTAATTTCTAGATGTTTTTGTGCTTGTGTTATTGTGTTCAATCATTTTGTTATGTAGTACTAGTAGTATGTGGAGATAGTTAATTGTATTTTTTTTTTTGAATTCAACTTAACATTTGTGCATTAGACCGTTCAAATCTATGCACCCTAAGATTTAAAATAGTCCAGTTATTTGTTATCGATCTGTTTAGTTAGAGTGCAATGCTATTTCTTTAGTTAAAGTACAAATAATATATTTATTACACTATTTTGTGTGTGTCTGTGTATTTTTTTTTTTTTTTTACTGATTTTGAAGTGCATCATCTACAATCTTTATTAATATATATATATATATATATATATATATATATATATTTTGTTTTCTTTGTTGATTTGTGAGTTGTAGCCTCCCGTAAAAAATGAACAAGGTCTCAGTTAGCAGTGGTCCCCTACCCTAGGAATGAAGTGGGCAGTTGGCACCAGTGATACAACAATTGCAATTCCACTTTCAAAATCAAGGAAACATTGGGGTAAACGCAATGGTTTGTCGACCTTAAAATCAAGGTCGTCAATTCACCAGTTTGTATATGCAGTCCACGATTTAAATCTCAGAGGGCTGTTGTCCAAGAGATTGGTTTTGGAAGCCTAATGGATTTGGAGATTTTAGAGCTCCCAACACGGTTATCGTACTGGCTTGTAAGCAATTATAATCCTAGGAATAGCGCACTAACCTTGGCAGATGGGACTAGAGTGTTTATAACAGAATTTGATGTTGAATCTGTCTTGGGGTTTCCTAAAGGAAGGATTGGGATTCAAAAGTGGAAAAGGGCGGGGCAGTGTGGTCTTATTGATAAATGGAAAATTTTAATTGGCAAGGGAGATCGAAATATCACGTATGGTGATTTAATAAATGCAATGATTGCGTGCACTGATGGTGGTGTTTGGTTCAAATGACATTTTTTTGTCTTAGCATCTTCATTACTTGTAGACAACCAACAAAATGGATATGTCGGCCCACAACTATTACATTATTTAGAAGATGTGTCCTAGGTAAGCAGTTGAACTAGTCCCACTATGTTCTTCACACTTTGATGGTGCACAACTCAATTGGGCAAAAGAATACCACGTAATTTTTCACTGGACCTTTATTCTTTTTGATGGTAAGGCTCAATACACACACATTTTATGAAAAAGTAATCGATAACAAATTATATTACTAACACATTACACTTGCGTTCAGGTCTTTTACATTGACCATGTTGTAGTCTTCACCCGGACTGTTCCTACGAATATTCCATCATTTAGAGGGTGGACTACAAAGCTCTTTAAGGATAGAGAAACATTGGAGATTAAGGAACGCCATCAACCTAAAGCTGAATTGTGTTGAGCTGAGGAGTGCCACCAATTTGAACCGGAACAGGTTCAAGATGAAGAAGAAATGGTTCAACCACAACCTCCAAAAGTTCTTGAGGTTCAATCCAATCCTAGATCAATTGATGATGTATAGGTGCCCACTTAACTCTTTATGTGTATAACTTTTATTTAAGTGCATAAACTTTAACCTTAAAGGGGGACAACTTTCCACCTCAAACCTCATATTAAAGGTAGTACGGGATATATATTCAAATGAGACACATTTCTCTTAGGGTGCATAACTTTTAACCCTTGGGTGCATAACTTTTAACCTTTGGGTGCACAACTTTTAACCTAGGGTGCATAACTTTCATGAGAGTAGCATTTTTCATTTTTATATGATTTGGAGTTAAATGAATAGTGTAAAAATCAAATCAAAACAAGGACTAACAAAAACCAAGATGGATTAGATAAAGGGTCCAAAGGGCATTAAGCGTAGTTGTTCGACACAAGCGGGGTCGAGCTCCCAAAGTTTATACTCCTACAAGAACTAGTACCTAACACAACGGGGTCAAGTTCCTGATTTTAATCACTTCACTCTTTCGCTTATACAGGGCTAAGACGAATTATTAAAACAACATACAAAATGGCTTAAGGCAAAGGGGTTGGGTAGAAATGTACCTAAAGGAGTTCCTAAGCTGCATGCTCCCCGACCTTGTTGGTAGGAACAATCCCGGATGCTTTCCAACTCTGGCAGGAAGTAGCTAAGTTTGTCGATAAGGGTGGTCGGGTCCTCTCCCTCGCTCAGGAATGCATCCACGATCAGGGTGTGATAAGGGAACACAACTCCCTTATGCTTTTGGTTGGGACAACCTCTTCGACCTCGACAACCTTATCTTTACCTTTCTTATTGTAGGCTCGGGTGACTTGCAGGTCGAATCCCGAGCTGACAGGCACTATGGTCATTAGGGGGCAACCCCGTCGGAACTGAGGCTAGCCCTTTGCATTGGACGGTTCAGATGGGTTCGGATATCAAAATCTTCAATCCGTTCGGAGTTCAGTTTGTATTTTGTTAACCCAATCCGCATAAATTAATTTAGCAAAACTATCGGATATTATAAGATCGGATACGGGCAGATTTATTCGGATATTCGGATTTGTTCGGGTTGAATTAAACAAAGTCCAAGAAATCTCTACAGGGATGAGCCAAAAGGGAACTGAGATGTTGGAGGCGAAGACCTGTGGCGGAGAAAAAAAGCAATCTAAGCAGTTGTAGCAGCGGCAGCGAGGCGAAGACCTGTGGCGGAGGCGAGGTGGCGACCAGCCATCTGGCAGAGGTGGAAGCAGAAGCAGAGTGGAGGCAAAGGCGAAGACCTGTGGCGGAGGCGAGGCGGCGACTGGCCATCTGGTGGAGGTGGAAGCAGAAATGGTGTGGAGGTAGAGGCGATGGATTGGATGTCCAGACTCGTAAAAAAAGGAGTGTATCCAGTATCCTTTTCAGATGGAGATTGAAGGCTTCAAGCAATTAAGTATGGGTACAAACTACAAACTACAAAGGCTATTAGCATTTAAGAGGCTTAAGCATGCGTACAAAAGGCAAGAAAAAGTATTCTCTCTCATACTTTTGAGGTGTTTCTTTTTCTTTGTCCAAGAACATTGTCTAGTAGAGTAGTGGTATTAATGTTTATTTATTATATAAATATATATGCACACATGCAATGTTGTTTCCTGTTTGAAGTATTAAACATATATAGTATATACAGATATATTACGGAGAAACAAGAGTATTTCGGATATCGGACGGATCGGATAAAAATATACTAAATCCTACCCGAGAACAGTTAGTCCGTATTATAACACGGATCGGTTTGGATGGCTGTATTCGGGTTCGGACCAGGTCGGTTTCCCTCTTTTCGGTTGTCGGGTCAGGCGGGCTGGCCGGGTTTCTCAGTTTTTGCATAGCCCTAACCGAGGTTGCGCCTTCAGAGGTGATAAGTGCATATTTGATCATATTTTTACCCCATATTTAATTTCATTTCTACTACTAAATATTAATATTATGTTCATAATTGATTAAAGTAGATGAAGAATACATAATTGAGCATAATATTAGTATTTGGGATTTTTTTGCCTTATATTTAATGTTGATTAAGCATTATCTTATGTTAATTAGGCAAGTGGCGTGAGGAATGGTGATGGGCTGATTCCCTTGAAACGAAAATGAGACAAATATTAATGGGATTAGCAAGAAGACAAAAGGAAAAGGATGGAAATGGTGGCATGAAGAAAAGTGGTGGATTTCATGGGATAAAAAGGCAACAAAAACAAATAAAGAAATGAAAGACAAATGATAGTGGGATGTGCTAGCAAGAAACATGGAGCAAAGTGTGCAGCCAAAAGCAAAAAGGAGATGAAATTCCGGATCTCTACTGCTAACTACAGACTTTCGACGCGTCGAATGTTGGGATCGACGCGTCGAAAGTCCCTAAAATGGTCCTGTAGTTCCGCACTGCATTCTCTCGACGCGTCGAAAGATGGGCTTGACGCGTCGAGAATCCATCCCGGGCCGCAAAAAATTCCAATTTTGCCCCTCTCCTTTGCCCCCCTATAAATACACCTCATTTCTCCATTTTTCAACATTCAATTTTCATATTAGATTAATCCATTTTCTCTCTTTAATCCTTTCTTCTCCTTCAAAATGTAGCCTCCAAGTGATGAGTGTTTAGTAGTGTAGGAGTAGATTAGGATTTATTTTGTAATAAGAAGAGAGATGATGCAAGATTAGGATCTTCAACCGTTGAATCGAGGAGAAAGCGATGAGAATTTCTTTCCCTTCTTTCCTTGATTTATCTTGAATAAATCTTGTATCTAGATGCTTGTTCTTAATTTATTTATATTTAGATTATGGATTATATTTATGTCTAGATTGTTGTTCGTTCTTCATTTATTATGAATTGTTAGTTTAGCTTCTATGAGTTGTTGTGTGCAAGACTTGTTGTTGAAAGTGTGTGATTAATGGGTCTAATAATTACATGTTTGTTTGTTTGTTGTGTCACGATGGGAATCGGGCATGGCTAGAACACTCTTGCCACACTTATTGATTTTTGCATAGCGAGAGCTTGTAGGAATTATAGGGGGATTTCTTGGCTAATCTTCAGTTCTTTCACTGGCGAGAGCGGGTTGGAATTTAGAGGTTAGCCAAAACGGTTCCTTCACTGGCGAGAGCGGGTTGGAATCTAGAGGTTAGTTTAGGCTACCTCCTCACAACTTGTAGGATTTACTTGAGTTTGTGAATGTTGATTTGCTTAGGATCTTTATGGCTAGCCTTGCTTGTAGACTACGAGAGTAGATAACTTGCGGGTTGGCACACTCGGGTAGATCACGAGAGTGGCACCGGTACTTTAGTGCATTTCCTCCATTCACAAGGGATAAAACTTCTCTTCTACATTTGTTTGACTCATGATGGCATTGAACCCGATCCATATCCTTACCTTTGTTGCATCTTCTATATCTCTCTTCATTTGTTGCTTTTATTTTTTGGTTATTTATTTTCAATGCTATAACCTTGTTATGAACGAACTAGATTCATAAGAATCAATCCGAGTTAGTGTTTGACCAACCATTCCCTATGGATCGATAACCCCGGAATACTCCGGGTATTTGCTTGTCTCTAAAAGCTATAATCAAGAGGCGTTGACCTTCTTCATGCCAAGAGCTATCTTCAAACGGGTGAGCCAAGGAGAATCGGTCTTGAACATTTTGTCTAAGCCCATCTATGCAAAGCCGATCATAAGAGTTATATAATAATAACATGTACGAAATTCTTCATAATAAAGATGTGAAAGTAAAACCTCTTGTATCTGATCTGGTCGTCGGGAGTGGAACAACAACAGTAATGGGTTTTGCCTCAAACACATAGTTTTTCTCGAGGTCGTATCGAGGAGGTTGGAGATTAGCGGTCGCATACTCCTCGGGTGTCTAAAACACTCGATAGTCGTAGAACTCAACCGAGATGGCCTCGACATGTATAGTTAGAATCGGGATCGACACTGAATAGATGTGCCGACAGAATTGAGAGCTCTACACGTTCAACACCTAGAATTGCCACTTGTACTTTAGGGAGAAAAAATTGGTGCTTCCAGGCCTTATTGTTGTCGGGAAGATAAGTGATGCTATAGGTCAGTCATTTGGCTTGAATCATAAGAAACCCCCATCATGCTTTAGTGAGAGGGCTCTGACAGAGAACTAAAAGTGGAAGAGCTCTAAAGTGCATGGTAGACTATGCCGAACACATATTTGGGGGAAGTAGGCAATGATTCTATGGCATTCAGACAGATTTGCCCAGGTACGACACCGTAATATTCAAGAAAGGCTAATACGAAAGTTGAGAATGAGAGAGAAATCGGGGCCTTTAGNGAGTTGAGGTGTAACCTGATTCAATCCCCTTGATGACGGTCAATGATGGATTCGAGTCATATGTAGCCCGACTAGCTAGAAGGGTTTTAAGGTCTTGAAGTTCGGATAGGGTTAAGAGGGGCTCATAGGTCCCGACCTGTTCGACATTTAGATATTTATGCCGCCCACTATTAAGAGTGGGGGCTCAGATGTGAGAAGGTACATGGGAAGTTTAGGAGGTTTCAGATGTTGAGGGGGCGAGGGGGCGAGTGAGAGGACAGAAGTTACCCAAGCTAATAATCATCCGGTTTTAGGATGAGAAGGCTCGGTTGCACTCGGCCTCTCCTCTGGCTAACTGGTGGTTGCACTTGGCAAGTCACCTTACACCTTAGTGTACTACTCGACCTCCTCAAAGACTGTGTCATATGAAGACACAAAGAGCAAGTCCATCTTGACATGCACCCAAGGGTTTAAAGTTATGCACCTGAAGGTGTGAAGTTATGCACCATTAGAGTTATTGTTATGCACCCGTATGATCAAACATGTGCACCTTAAAAACAAAACATAAGTTTAAGTTCTGCAACTTAAATCCGAAAGTTGTGCACCTGAAGGGTTAAAGTTATGCACAGGAAGAGTCAAAGGCATGCACCCTAAGGTTCAAGATTATGCACTAAAGGCTGAAAGTTATATACCGTAAAAGTATTTCATTCTAAACTGCAAATAATATCTTATAAACAAAACTAGAAATAAAATATTTATTACATTGTGTTTAACATGAAAGATACTAACAATTGTTTTTTAAAATTAAAAAATAAAATAAACATGCAATCATCTCTTATAAGTAAAGTTATGCACTTACTGATTAAAAGTTATGCACTTGTAGGGTCGAATATATGCAACCTAAGGTGGAAAGTTATGACCTTATAGTGCAAAGTTATACATTTTAATAGTATTTCATTCTAAACTGCAATGTCATCTCCCTGATGAAATGAAACTACAAATGTACTAACAAGATGTTCTTTAAAAAAAAACAATCAATCATCTTCTAGGTGGACAATTCCTACTATCGTGATTAGCCAAAAAGGTTACAACTCCAGCATAACCTTTTATGTCTCTTTGTTGTATCCAGTGCCAACTCTTTGCTTCTTTTTATACGTTTACCGCTGCCCTTGTTCTTTGCTTACTTTGGTGGAAGAACAAAAATCTTAGAAAGCTCAGTTGACAAAAATACTCTATAATTGTCTGCTTGCTATGCTTAGGGGATAATTGAACTTTTGCTGACATTAGTAGTTGTTTTGTTCATTAATCACTTGTGAAAATTCAATCAATTGATCCATGTTTGACTCTACAAGACTAATACAACATTGTATATCAGCCCACAATTTATTCAACAACACCTTTTTCTCATCTATGCTTGCACATTGATAATAAATGACACATCAATTTCAAAAGTAGACCTTAAAGATGCATCCTTAGTCCATCGTTTAGTCACATATATACCTTAATGTTATCTTTTCAAAGTTTAAATACTTAAAATCCACAAAAATGTGCCTACAAAAAAATTCAACGATCTCAAACTAACATTTTGCATCTACATGAAACCTCTTTTTCAATTACGTTGTGCACCACACTAAAAATTGTATTTTCTCCATCCTTAATCTCATAATACAATATCTCAACATCTTCCCGAACATTCAACACCCTACAAGTGAAACACGATGAACATATCTCAGTCTGAATATCATAGAAAATAATAAGTGTACACACGCTTGAAGCATGTTTTTCCAATGATAAATGCGTCTTGAAATCTGGAATATAACCCTCACTATCATTGTTAAGTTTTGCCTTACTGTGTTGTTGTGAGGTCAAAGCACTCTCAAAGTTCATTAAAAACTCAACTAGGCTAGATTGTGGGTTAGTAAAATCACTAAACAAGTTATTCTCACTTTCTGACCGTGATGTAGTCCTAGTAAACCACCCACAAAAATATATCTAAAATAGGTTAGGATCCAAAATCTTCGTAACTCAGACATTTGTACAAACTAATTATTATTAACCAGCTCAAACTCTTCTATGAGATCAGAAACTTTCACTACCTCTCAAAATCAACAGGTTCCAAATAAGAGCTCCACAGAATAGAGTTTAGTTTGTTCCTACAAACCTCATTCTGTAGAACAACCTTTTCACTAACTTTGCACATAATGTGCCACATGTAAAACCGATGTCTAGCTTGCTTAAAAATGATTGGAATTGCCACTTTTATTGATGGGTCCTGATCAGTAACAATTATCCTTGGCTTAGAACCCATTACCTTCTTAAAGTTTTCAAATAACCAAACATATGAATCAATGTCCTCTTTCAACAACAATCCAACATCAAATGTAATACATTTCTTGTGGTTAATAGACTGTTTATTTTAAGGTGCTATAACAAACAGTCCATTAAAAATGAAAACACTTGGACCGACACAAGCAATTCATCGTGAGGCTGGGGTTGATCTCAATGTTTGCACGGTTTAACTGTTTTATTTATTTACATTCATGCCGGGTAGTACTGTCGATTTAAAAGGCCGACCCCACGCTAATGTTTGATTTCACTTTTAGTGACCAGGTTTTAGCGATGATCGGTCTATTTCTAATGAGTAATCCCAGCCCCTCGTTCCCCATGATGCTAGCATTGACGCCCTAAGGGAATAACTTGAGATCGGGATTTGATTATTGTCCTGATATGTATTTATTAAGATCGGTATCGAGATTAGAATACATTAATTTCGAGATCCAAGTCACGTGAACCTTGTTGATTTTGACTTTCGACCTAGAAACTGAGGGCGTGACGTATTATTCAGATCTTTGCTTGGGGTTTTCATCGTTGTACTAATCGTTTGAGTGGGGTGCTTCCCCAAGAAGGCTCATGTGCCTGCGCTCAATCAAAGGGACCTTTATTTTTTATTTTTTCCGATCTTATGATCGTTAAGGGGCAAAATGCTACTCTCATGAAATTTATGTTCAACAAAGAGGTGGTGCCAAATTGTATACAAAAAATTTAGTACAAGTAATATCACACCTATTATTGACTTATTATCAACCTGAGTTGACTCAATTTGGGTAGATGATTCAAATAAGATATTGTGGTTCTTAAATCATGAGTTTGATTTCTCTCATAATATGGTGAGTATCCAATATATTGTCATTTTTTTTTTTTTGCGTTAATGCCAAAAATATTCCTTCAACTATGTTGAAAAACAAAATTCAAAATTAATTATCAACTTTTAATTTAAGCAAATAAAGTTTTTTTTTAGTACTATACATTTATTACACTATTTAGTTTTTCGATCAATTTTTCAGTCAAATACAAGTGCAATATAATGTTGAAAATTCAAATTTCTCTCATGCCATGTATAGAGAAATTAAACCCAGTAAAGAGTCTATTGCGAATATATATTCTTTAACCCTCAAAAGGAAGTAAATGCATAGCCAATTCAAGAACTAAAATTGGTCTAATGGAAAGTTAAAGATCAATTTTGATATTTTAAATTAGTTAAAGGACTATTTTTGGTA
>CM008336.1:41975792-41992920 GCA_002525835.2 Ipomoea batatas | reverse complement strand
AAAATTATTAATACTTCGGGAAGGGTTTAAAATACTAAAACCTATAACTTACCAATAAAACTCTATTTCTATGCGTGTATGTATGTATGTATGTATGTATGTATGTATGTATATATTGATAAGTGCCAAAGATACTACCTTTTGTGTGGTATTTAAGAAACATATTGAGCTATAAATGGAGCCCCTTTGTGCCTATTACTTGTTTAGAATATCTCATTTTGATAAAAGATAGGCACATGGACTAATTTTGGTTGGATTTGTGAAAGATAGCACAAGCTGTAATTTTCAGGGCATTTCGGGGACAATTCGGTAGAATGAGCATATCTCGAGTTAGGAGTGTCCAAATGATGTGATTCAAGTGGCCATGGAACAAAAACTTCAAGGACTACAACCTTCAAGAAGATAGCAAAGGCAAATTCGGAACTCCATGACCCGTCCAGGAGTGGACATGACGTGGAAAAAGTCCAGAAACTTCCATACGAATTCTCATGCGCGTGGATCAATCCCAGGGCAAAAAAATAGCTATTTAAGCAAGGTTTTGTGGCTGATTTGGGGATCTAACTTTTACCCCATCTTCCCTAACCTTTTAGACTAGATTTTTACTCAAGGGAGAGCTTAGATTAGGTTTTATTGAAGCTTGAAGATTTGTGGATTGCTTTGCTTTGATTTGGTAATTCCTAAACATTGATTTACATTTGATTTCAGATTTCAATTGCAATTCATTCTGATTATCAATTGAGTTTTTAGATCTACTTTGATTTCAATTCCTTGCTATGAATAGCTAGATTTACTATGGAGATTGGATGCTTTAAACTAGAGATCATGCATGATTGAATTGAATTCTTCCATTGAAATGAGAAACGCAAGTTAGGTTTCATATGTTCATGTGTGGTTGATGTTTGGAGAGATTTGTGCCTATTGATGGCCACGATAGATAGAAAGAGGGAGGAAGTGGAGATTGCGAGATATCGGATCTGCATGAGTCTTACTCGACCACATTCCCGCCCTTAGTCCGGGATGACAAAGTCTGAAAAGAGTGGTAGACCATGTGTTTGACATAATTCCCCAACCGATGGAGGATGTGGGAGTCCAAGTGTGACGTCTCTTGGTGTAGGTTCCGTTAGCTTCCTTGAATGAGACTTGCTTGTGTTGTCCCAATTTCACCATAGTACATCATGCATGAGATCTAGTGAAAGCATCGAACTCCTAGCTTTAATTGTTTGTTTACCTTTGCTTTTATTTTGTTCAAAACCACCATCAAATGTTCCTTTTTGCCGTAGTGTATTCTTGCAACTCTTGATGACAAACCTCCTCAATGTCACACACTTGACTTGACTCCAATTTGTCATCCTTTGAGAACACGACACTCGGGGAATTTATTCCTTGTTTACAGTTTCCACCACCGCTAAAACTACATCATATATATATGTAGTAGAGTTCAGATGCAGCCTCCTCCTTAGGTTCAGCCGTGCGGCTATTTTGTTGCCATTAGATTACAGCAAGTCAGCAAATCAACGCTCAATATATATGTGTTAAAATACACACCATTCTACATACTAAAATGCATCAGAGGTCAGATTAAACACAAAATTCCACACTATAACCAAATGCACATATTCAATTAAATTGCATCAGCATACGTAATAAAACGCATCATTCTACGTATTAAAATGCACCATAATGTGCCTCATGTCAGATTATAAACATGTACTGTTACACATATTCGAAAACATGTGTTAAAATATGCACCATTTTATGTATTAAAATGAACCACATCGTGTGTTAAAATGCACAATTCCACTTACTGAAAATCTTCATCCAAGATTATAAATATGCACTATTACACTTACTAGAAATCATGTGTTAGATTACATACCATTCTACGTATTAAAATGCACCAGAGGACGGATCAAAACACACCATTCCACGACACAAGGAATATTTAAGTATACTTAATATTTTACACTATTAATTTTCTGATATTAATCTTTGATCAATAACATAAAGGCTAAACTTGTTCAATAATTTGATAAATTTCAAGCAAGTTCTCTTAATTTTTAAGTTAGTCATTTTATATGTACAAACAAGTACATATGCTGATAAAAAAAAATCGAGAAAAAGAGGACCAATATTTTTTATCCATTTACTTAGAAAATTTACTAAATAATAACTATAGAAATAAGAGATAACAATAATGAATATATGATTATACTTAATATTTTAAATAATTAATTTTTTGGTAATGTTCTTTGATGTATAATTAAAAGACTAAACTTGTCCAATAATTTGATTAATTTCAAGTAATAAGCTTCATTAATGTTCATGTTAGTCATTCTATATATTGTAGAACTCCCAAGTACTACTTTTTTTTTCTTTTCTTTTCGCATATAAAGCATGCACAAAGAAATAGTAATGAGTGATGATTCCAAAAATGTATAAAATAGACACAAATCAAATTTTATTTGTGGTTCAAGAAAAATGTAACTACTACTGTATAAATATATTTGTACATATAATTCTTTCTACGCACTTAATTTAAAATTTTGTTAACTATTACTCAAGATAGGTCATTGAATTACACAATGAAGTTAAATAGTCAGTGATCAATTATTGATGCATGTACTTTGGCACCAAGTTTAATGCAATTTTATTGCCGAACATTGATTACAATATAATTTCACACAATACTCATCTATTTTTTTAGTACTAAATATTCATCTATTTAATTATACTGACAAAGTCATTATAACAAATCATTACTCGTCTCAATTATCATAATATTAGTGAAAAAATTTGAAGTCGACACAATTAATGTCTCAATTTATTAAGTTTTTTTTTACGGAATTATAGACTCTCACAAAAAATTGTAACAAATTCATCACAGAAATATAATGACAATATGAGTGACAATAGTATTTTTTTCACACAATCGTATCTCATTTCTAATGATACTAACTAATTGTATTTTTATTTACAAAGAGAGTTGTTACAAATATTATAAAAAAAATAAAGAATGACCAACAACTATTTGTTACAAAAAGTACCAATATTTGTGTCGACACGATATTTTGTCACAATTATATTTGTTCTCACCATAATTATAGTGCCACTAAAATGCACATACATTTAGTGAGAACAAATAGTGACAACTTAGGTTACTACACTGTGATTCTAGTAATAGTGACAGCTTATATGTAACAAATGTTTACTTGTCAAAATTACAATACTATTCATGACAAAAAATAAAGTTATCACAAAAGATTTGTCAATGTCTTAATTCTATTGCATCACCTTCTTTCGAAGATCAAAACTTGAGTCTAGTGCGCCATTTAGACCACTCAACCATTGTGACCGTCTATCAATAAATAATGTTTAAATTTTTTTTAAATAATTGATGTAGCTAGTATGTATTTTCCATTTTTGATAATGCTTCATTGTATACTATATTGCCATTATTGTTGTCAGAAGTGGGATTTGAACCCACGCCCTCTCATGAGGACCAGAACTTGAGTCTAGCGCCTTAGACCACTCGGCCATTCTGACCATTTAAGAATGAATAATGTTTAAATTTATTAAATACGTGATGTAGGCAGTATGTATTTTCATTGTTTTTATAATGTTTCATTGTATGCGATAATGATTTAGAAATTCTAACAATAAAAGAATAATATTGTATAAATAATAATTTTAATTTACTTATGAATGTATTGATTTTAAATTGAATTAATGTTTTTGTTACATTAATCTTTTTTTTTTTAGTACTATTGACTCTGTTACAATGTAATATTGCTTTTGTTTTGTTTTTTGTTACATTAATCTTTTTTTTTTAGTACTATTGACTCTATTACATTAATCTTTTTTTTAGTACTATTAAATTCTGTTTGAATGCAGTATTGTTTTTGTTACATTAATCTTTTTTTTAGTACTATTGACTCTGTTACAATGTAGTATCTGTTCATAGCTACTTTCTCAACCTGTTGAAGCACAAAGAGCCAACAGTTGCCTCCACTGAGACTCGGACCCACTCCCATCATCCATGTGGGGGTGTAAACCGGGACACCAGGTGCCACTAGACCACAAGGTCTTTGGCTTGTTACATTAATCTTTATTAAGGAAAAAAAATTATAGTACTAGAAATATCATCAAATACCATTATCGTCAGTAGCGATATTTTAACCTGCACCATCTTAAAAGGATTGGAAGTGTTAGTGGTACTTGTTATGAAGATTTTTTTTTTAATTCAAAATTTTATATATACAAAGAAATACATATGCTGTTAAAAACTGGGAAGAAGAACGCCAATATCGTATTTCAATATGCTTTTCAAATTTAATAAATAATAACTAAAAAAAAAAGAGTTAACAATAAGGAATATTTGAGTATACTTAATATTTTACACAATTAATTTTCTGATATTAATCTTTTATCAATAACATAAAGGCTAAACTTGTTCAATAACTTGTTCAATATATATATATATATATATATATATATATATTGCGTTGATTTGATGGCTTGATCTGATCTAATGGCTGAAAATAGGCCGCACGACCACACCTAATGACCAGGCCGCAACTGATGATGACTCTATATATAGGTGGGATTGATCTTATCTAACTCGTGGGCTTGCCCAAGATGAGGAAGCACGCCAAGAGGAGAGCATAACGAAGAGAAGCGATGGTGACTTATGATGGGGTGATTAAAGTGTGGGGTTTCTAATGCATTTATAAGAGTAGAGTCCGAGACTTGCTATAGTTCTCGTAGAAGGGGAGTTCCAATCGCAATAAAGTCTCCTTAAATTCGGCTTGGAAAATGTGGATCACAACAAATAATTATTCTCATAAATTTGAGTTTGATTTTGGCTCGGGATTACTCTCCTTCATTGATGAAAACTCGCAACTCGAAGAGTGGGGGACTGATGATGGATATATTATAGATGGATATGCCGATCTGGGGCAAATTGACCCAAGGAGAAGCGAGGACGACCTAGGCTCGGGGCAGCCTCAGCCCAGGGCAACCTCGATCCGGGGTGACCTCGCCTCAGGGCAGCCTCGACCTTATGTGCTACACGCGCGGACGCGGTCAAAGAAGATCCAATTGCCCACCCTATTCTCATGGGGACGATTAGGAGGAAGCCTTAGTATAAATTAGCTCATTATTATCTTGTTAAGAGATCATTAATTCAATGCATTCACTTGTAATCATTAATACTAGTGAAGGGTGACAATAGAACGAAATGGCATAACGTTTTTTTAGCAAAATTTCATAACATTGAAATAGAGAATATTCATAGTAAAAATGATGACTGTTAATAGAAAACGATAGGCCAAAGACCTTGTGGTCAAGTGGCATGAAGTGACTCTTCCAAATGCGAGGTTATGAGTTTGAGCCTTAGTGGGGGGATATTGACACTTTGGGCTTCAATGTTATTTATTTATTGTAAGTAATCAACATTTTTTTTTTAGAATAAAGGGGGAGTACATCCGTGATCATTAGCTGATCCTCACAACATTAGAGGCCCCTAGAAGGCCTAGCTCATCCTGTATAAGGAGTCTTTGGATATCACTCAGGGGTTCGTCATACCAGCTGTAGGTGCCAACCTGGTTGTGGCCTTTTTGGACTAGTGCGTCTGCAACCTTATTTTGTTTCCTTGGTATAAGCCTGAGTTTAATCTCCCAGTTTCTGCTTTTAAAGCCTCTACATAGGTTGATTATGTTTGTGGCAGGACCATCGTAAGCCTCCCTCCCTTCAATGAGGCTGATGGCTTTGTTGTTATCTGATTCTATCTGCACTTTGCGATATCCCATCTGCCATGCCCGTTGAAGTCCCATGTGGATTCCCCAGCTCTCCGCTTCCAACGGCGTGCATGTGCCAATATTCCTCGCAAAAGCACCTAGAAATTCTACGGCTGAGTTCCGGAAGACCCCTCCAGTCGCGGCATTTCGATGCTTGTTAACTACTCCATCCGTGTTTATTTTGATCCATCCCTCTTCCGGAGGCATCCACTGGTGCTTACGTCATTCATTGCTCGTCTGTCTCACCAGAGGCCCAGCATGTCTTTCCCATGCTGTCTCGACATCCTTGAATCGATCATGCAGCCAGTCGACTTTCTCTTTGATCTCTCTCTCGACCCCGTTAAAAACGAGATCATTGTGCCATTTCCAGATCCACCACATCGTAATTGCAGCTGTCGCCACCTTTTGTTTCCTTCTTTGTCCTCCCTGGTTACCTGTTAAAGCAGCGGTTAGCCATTGATCAAAATTAGAGGCGCTAGACATACCTGAGTTCATGGTGATGTTCACGCTTCTCCATACTGCCTCTGCTGCGGGGCAAGTTCTAATGACGTGTTCGACATCCTCTCTCTCCGCGTCGCATATGCCGCATCTCTCATTCGCGGTGAAACCTCTCTTCTTCCTCTACGCATTGCACATAATCCTTTTATGTTTGACGAGCCAGATAAATGCTCGAATCCTGTTGGGAGCTTTGATCTTCCAGACGTCACTCCACCCTTCCGTTTCATTTCTCCGGCCTTGCCTGATCTTCTCGTAGGCTGACTTGGTTGAGAACATGCCATCCGATGTGTGCCCCCAACCCAGCTTGTCTCTCTTATCATCAGCGTTCAAGACTACCCTTGCCGCCACTTCATTCCTTTTTTTAGGATGGAGTGCGATATCAATTTTATCCCAATCCCATGTACCCCTCTCTTTCCACAAATCGGCCACCCTGACATTCTCATCATTTTTATTTAGGGGCCCGATCAACGAGTTGCGCAGAGGTTTGTTGCCAATCCAACAATCATTCCAGAACAATGTCTCCCTTCCGTTCTTCACCACTCTAGTTATCCCGCCCTCGAGTATAGGTTTCGCTGCGCATATTCCTTTCTAGACGTTGGAGTCATTTCGTTTTCTCTTGATGCTCGAAACCTAATTTTTTTTTTAAGAAAAGTATTTTGTTGGTATTACATAATTTTTCAAATTTTTTATATTACGATAAGAAGTTTCATAAATTAAAAGCAAAAAAATTTTCATTTCAAATTTTTTGAATGAAAAATACTTAGTGCACTCTAGAATAGTATAATATTAGACTGCATTTACTTAATTTTTAAATTTTTCAATATCCGATTTTTCTTTTTTTCTAAATTCCATGCATTCTCTTTTTGAAGGCAGCCTAAGGTTATGGTTATTAGAATGTTACTTTTTTTTTTTTGAATGCTACTGACTCTATTACAATGTAGTATCTGTTCATAAACTACTTTCTCAACCTACTGAAGGGAAGGGTTTGATGCCACTGGACCACAAGGCCCTTGGCTATTAGAATGTTACTTAATTACTTAATACTTTATATATATACCCGCCATGCCGAGCCCCACCTATGCGGGGCGGGCTGCCATTTTCGAAACCCCCTGCCTAAGTAGGGGCGGGACGGGCTGACCCAGCGGACAAAGTCCGTTTTGATAGCTCTACTGAAATGGTCTCTTGATTATAGTAAAATTACTAATTTGGTCTCGAGTTAACAGATGTGTTACGACGGAATAATCGGAAGACTAAATTGGTTAAGATTTTAAAGTGTGAGGATTTAATTGGTCCATAAAAAAAAGTTAAGAACCAAATCGATAATTTCGCTATAGTCAAGAGATCATTTCAGTAATTATATTAACTCTATTTTTTATCCATCACTATGTGGCGTCAGTAAAACAAATAAAATAAAAAAGTAAAAGCAAAAGAAAAAAAAAAAAAAAAAAGTAAACAAAGCACGAATTATATAATATTTCTCAACCTTGAAAAGCAAAAGAAGTGAGAATGAAGGTGTATAGATATTAATTAGCTAGAGATATGACTTGTGAACTGCAAAGGGAAAGAGGGAAGATGAGTCCAAGCAGAAAGGACAATCCAAGAAGTCAAGAGAAGGTATAAATGAGGCAATGCAAAAGAAACATGAAGAATGAAAAGAGAGTGTGTGTGCATATATAGGACAAACACGAAAACAAAAACTACAAAGAAAGAAAAACAGAAAAATTAGGTTGATGAAATGAAAGATGGGAACAAAACATGGTTGGGAAAAAAAAAAAAGCAGAAAAGTCCAACCACATGAGGAGTAGAGCTACCTACCAAATCCTGCACTAACTTAAATGCTGCATATCAACCACTAATCTTTATCCAACTACTTAATTGCTCAAATGCCTGCATTCAATCAAACCACTCTGCAACAAAGCTAAACTAACCTCACTTTTATCTTTATTTTTTAACCAATTTTACCCCACAAACTTTTTACTCCTACTATAGAGTAGACATGTAGTATTGTATATATAGCCATATAGGTTTCTTTAATTTATCTTTGAAAAAAAGAAGTAGATTAGGACCATATTTGGTAAAATAGTTAGTCCATTATTCAATTTTGACTTATTTGACCACTATTAGCTGTTTGAATTGGTTAATAATCAATATAAGTATTTGGTTAATCAACTTTTTGTAACTCGAAAATGCAAAAATTCAAAAAGCTGCTCAAAACAACTTTTTCAATTAGCTTTTTAAGAAAAGAAATTATACTAAACAGCTATCAGCCAACAGCTAATTTACCAAATACCTTTTTTACAATCAGCTAATATTTCGAACTAGTTACACCCTCTAACCCAATCAGCTAGCAACCATTTACCAAATAGGGCCTATGTATTTAATTAAATAACGTTTTACGATATTGAGGGTGTTTGGTAAATAGCTGTTAACTGTTAGCTGATTGGGTTAGTAGATTTGACTAGTTGATGACATTAGCTGCTAGCTTATAGCTTATTACATGCAAAATGACTTTCTCAAAAAAACTGATCAAATTTTGAATTTTAGCATTTTAGAGCAATAAGCTGTTACAAAAAGTTAATTAATTAAACACTTATATTGAATGTTTAACCAAGTGAAAGAGCCAATAGTGGTCAAATAAGTTAAAATTAGTTAATAGGCTAACTATGTTACCAAATAGGTTCTGTTATAATGATGTGTTTGCAAAATTGTATTTTGTGTATTATATATTGTATTCTACCCCAATATGTACTTCTCCGGTAAAGAACTTTACAAATTAAAGCACATCACATCTATTATTTAAATATATTTTTAGTTTGATATTTTATATTTAAATAGTTGAAAATAATGAGTGTGCAATTTTACAATCAATTTAAATTGGTTTTAGTTAGAACTTAACACACAACATTTCGTTTAAACAACATATTAAAGTTGGGTGTTAAAAGTTTTGTTATAGTATGACTATTAATTAAAGTATGTGTCTATGCACATATATTTACACATTTCAAATAGCAAACTGTTATTTTTATTAATTTTTGTACCAAAAAGAATGAATATAATGGAATCGTTTCAAACTAGCTAGACAAATATCAAATATGTAATATTTTGTAGTAAAAATTTAATAATTTTTATAAGTAAATAAATATTACATTTTTATTAAAAAGTATTATTTGTTCTTTGAAAAGTATTAGCGAAAATGTTACAGGTATATTTTTCAATGAAATTATAATATTTATTGACTTGTAAAAAATACATCTTTTCTAAAAAGTATTATATATTTGAGATCTGTCTCAATTAATGTAGTTTTACACCAGACCAATTGAATCAATGCATTGATAGATATGACTTATAATATGTGGGCAAATCATATTGTGGACCAATGTCTACTATACAAGTAGTAGACCTAGGTACAAAAAATTAAAATTGTAGGTATATAGAAAATTTAATTATATAAAAATAATATTGCATGTACATAAACATGTTACTAATAGTAGTGAATTTATATATCTATAATAGTGAATTTTTTTTTTGAAAGCCTATAATAGTGAATTTATATATGTACCTATAGTAGTAGTGACTTTTATAAACCAAATCCATGTACCTGTATTAATAACTTTATGTAACTATTAATATTGAGTATCATTTAAAAGATCTCAATTAGAGATGTTTTATATTATATTTTTTATATATTAATTTTATTTATAAAAAGAAAAGAGAAAAAAATTAATAATTTAAAAATTTTGAACCAAAGTCTACCTGTAACATATTACTGTAATATGTGTTATTACCTTTTGTATTTATTAATGGTTAATAAATTTGTTGGCTCTGTTATAAATTAATAACAACGTAATGAATAAATAATACAAGATTTATAATTATAAGAGATTACCTATATATCAAATATACTATGGCTAATTTCGTTGTTTATTTAAGAAAGTATTGGTTATTTCATTGATTATTAATAGTTATATTATTGTATAAAATCGAACTTTTCAAACTGAACACATACTATACATACCTTTTTATAAGATTCATTTACAGGGTGTTTGGTTGGAGGGAATTACAATTCATTTCCCACTTTATTCCCACCTAATTTCGAAAGTAACTAAATTCCTTTGTTTGGTTGGAGGCAGTGTTGCAAAAATCCCGCCTAGGTGCCGATTAATCCCCGCCTAGGCGCTAGGCGCTGGCCGACCGCCTAGCGTATCACATTAAATGGTGGTCTAGGCGGCTGGCCGGCTAGGCAACCGCCTAGGCCGCTATAGCACCGCCTAGGCCGCTTAGTCCTAGACCGACTAGGCCTTCTAGTCGGTCGATTAACTATTTTTCTTTTCTTTTCTTTTTTTTTTATGGGTTATTTCATTCAAAACAACATCGTTTTGAGCGAAATAATCCTAAATTGTACAAACTTTTGATATTTTTTAGGTTAATATTTAATATTTTAGTATTAACTATTAAAGTATTATATAATTTATAATTATTAGTCTTTAAAAAATTAAAAATACTTAAACAAATTTTTAAAAAATAAAAAAATAAAATAAAAAAATACACTGACGCCTAGGCGCCGATTAATCCCCGGCTAGGCGTTCTAGGCGCTAGGCGCTCCCCGAGCGCCTAGGGAGCGCCTAGCGATTTTTTCAACCATGGTTGGAGGGAATTGCAATTCTACGGAATTGCAATTCCCTCATTTTCATGGAATTAGAATCCCATGGCCCCCCCGGGATTTTAATTTCGTGGATTTTAGGAAGAAAAAAAGATCACCTTGAGACAAAACTACCCCTTTTATTTTAACTTAAAATTGATGTCTAACCTTCCCTTCAAAATTATAAAGTGTATTATTATTCTTCGACTTACCTTTATGTATTTTTTTTATATACAACAACTTTCGTGTATGTTCCTTTGAATTCTTTATATGTATAACTCTTCAAAATTTCTGACTACCCAAATCAAATGCTTTTTTAGTTCAAAAGATACGGTAGATGAGTGCGTTTGAATTTAATATGTTATTTTTTTGGGGTTTGAATATGCAAATGGGTCTTATAGATACTTGTCATTTAAGATTAATAATAATAATAATAATAATAATAATAAAATAATAATAATAATAATAACAACAACAACAATAATGGGCATTTTGGACTTTATACTACTTATTCCCTCTCAATTCCCATGTATACCAAACATTGGAATTGAAATTCCCAGTAATTATATTCCTGCTTACCAAACACTGGAATTTAAACTCCCACTTTATTCTCGCATTATTCTTTTCCCATGGAATTACAATTCTTTTCCCAACTAATTTCCTACACCCAACCAAACGCCCCGTTATAGTTGAATTTGTGCATAATTAATTAACATATCTATTAATGTGGGATAATCGACATGAAGTTAATTAGAGTATAATTATTTTTTTGAAATACTTACAATTTTTTATAAGGTAGTATTTGTTCTATACATTCTCAATCTTTTTGAGCCTAGAGAATTCAGAGTTCAATCCTGTGACTACCATATGAAATTTTTGTTAAACACTTATAATTTTTAGAAGATATATAATATTTGTTCTATACTTTTTCACTATTTTTTTTTTCAGGCAAAAGAATCAAATTCCACATCAGGATTCAATCATCACCCATTTGGAAGGGTAACAAAGGTGTCTATTACACTACATCGTACGTAATTGACAATTAGAGTATAATTTATTTAAGGAAGAAATAAAAAGTAAAAATGGATGTATATTATTATTATTATTATTTTTGGGTAAACAAATGGATGTGTATATATACACACAATGTTGATGATGAATGGGCATTATTAAATTAATTGTCCATAATTAATATGATGACACGGACACCCAACTTGTTCAACTCTGATCTTCTCACCTGTCCTCATTTAAATTCCCCACCTTCTTACTCACTTTTTGTCCTAAACTCCATCGATCTCTGAATCTGCTCTGCTCTTCCATTCTTCCAATCCCTTCCCCTCTGATCTCTCAGTAGTCTGCAGATAATAACATCAAACTGCAGCTGCCTAGCCATGGGAAGATCTCCCTGCTGTGAGAAGGAACACACAAACAAAGGGGCTTGGACCAAGGAAGAAGACGACCGCCTTATCAGGTATATCAAGAAACACGGTGAAGGTTGTTGGAGAACTCTTCCTAAAGCTGCAGGTACTATACCCCCCAGCTATTTCTCTCTCATCTTTGAGGATATTATATTCTTCCCAACCCCAAGTTCTCATACCTTGGTCCGACAGATAATTTGAGAAGATATAAATCATGGTAACTCAGCATAACATAGATGTTAGAACTTTGCTTATTACGCACAAGGAGCCCCTCACTTTGAGAGGTTGCTTTCACACTAGTGCTGGTTAGACTTGAGGGTCCTGTTTGATAAATAATCAACCTATCAGCCAATTTTAACTTATTTAACCACTATTAGTTGTTTGGTTAATAAGCTTTTTGTAATTCCAAAATACTAAAATTCAAAAAGCTACTCAAAGCAGCATTTTGAGAAAAGAAATTATACCAAACAGCTACCAGCTAACAGCTAATTTATCAAACAACTTTATACAATCAGCCAATATTATCAACTAATCATACCTTCTAACCCAAATAGCTCACCCAATCAGCCAACGACCATTTACCAAACAGGGCCTTGATTATATTATATTGTTGGATCATCTTATAACCAAGTCTTTCGGCACCGATATGATATCTTTAATTTCATACCAGATACCATTGTGTAGGGTATTCAGGTATGGTTGTATTTGGTATTAAAGAATATCGACAAAAATTCTCATGAAATAATATTAGGGGGTATGAGTTTTGGGTTTAGGTTCTTTGTTTGATGGGGATATATATATGTGTGTGTACAAATTAGGGTTGCTTAGATGTGGCAAGAGCTGCAGATTGCGATGGATAAACTACCTGAGGCCGGATCTTAAACGAGGCAACTTCACTGAAGAAGAAGATGAACTCATCATTAACCTCCACAGCTTGCTCGGAAATAAGTACGCATCATATCCTCTTATACTAATCTCTGATTCGTTCTTACATTTCTCTGTTGGTTCCGCTCTAATCACCACGTATAATCTTATTGGACCTTAAACTACTCATAACGTGTTCTGATAATTTTTAGGAAAAATTATATTTTTCGTTCCTAAGTTATATTATAATGGTAGAATTCGTCCATGAGCGTTAATTGTGTTCACTTTTTTTCCCTAAGTTATTATTAGAATTGAACTTTTTGCCCATTTACTAACGAAACATTAGTGACAAAATTTGTAATTTTAGTATAACTTATGGACGAAAAGTGAGAATAAAAGAACGAAAAGTACAACGTCAATGATAACTTAGAAACAAAAAATTAGTACGACCAACATTTAGGGACAAATTCTACAATTATGATATAACTTAGGGACGAAAAATACAAATATTTTTAGTTTTTCTTTTTATTTATTTTTGGTGTAGTGAAAACTCCCTCCACATATATTCACTATGTACAACTTTAATTTTAATGGATCTCCCTAGATTATATGGCCAATTGGCCATAATATCGCCTACTCCCTATTTCTGTTTGGAGAATTAGCATAGTACCAATATTTAATTAAAGGCACCTACCATCAAGAATACATATGATAACTTAGGTTGATTTACCTTCTTATTATGACCCTTTGTCTAATAGGATCACAAGGTAAATTTGCCCACATCTAAAAGAGTTGGGGATACTCGTTAAACAAAACAAAGAATATATGAAATGAATTTTAGTTTTTAGATAAAATCGCTTTAGGACGAAAATTTCTTCTTTATTTTTAAAATATTTTAGAAAAATGAAAAATGAAGCTGGAATTAGTAAGCCCGATAATTACAAGAGTTTTTGACATTTTTGAATCAAAAGAAGCAACATTTTAGACAAATTATTTTTGTGTTAGACTAAATGACAATTGAATTGAAGCTAATATGTAATATGTTATTTAAAGCTATAAATTTATATTATTAATTAAATTACAAAATCGTTTGTTTTATAACCTATAGACAATATTGGAGAACATTAGATTAGAATACTAAATTTGATGCATATGTAACATTACATGTTTGTATATAATTGATTAAAAGAAAATTGACATCAGATGGTCACTAATTGCCGCTCGTTTGCCGGGAAGAACCGATAACGAGATCAAGAATTACTGGAACACCCACATCAAAAGGAAGCTCCTCAGCCGCGGGATCGATCCCCAAACTCACCGTCCGCTCACCAACTCCGCCGCCGGCGCCGCCGCGGTTATCACTCCCGCAACCCCAACTCCACAACAGACCTCCCCAACCACCAGCAGCGGAGGCCTATCATCGTCGGAAGAAACCACATATCTAAACCTGGAGCTCTCCATTAGCCTTCCCACCCCTACCGACGAGGAACATTGTAATTCCGGAACGTCGCACGCGGTTTGTCTGTGCCACAAATTAGGGTTTCAGAGTGGCAATGCATGTAACTGTTCAAAAATGGCGGCGAGTATAAACTACGCTGCCCGGGACGGAATGCAAACATTTTTCACACCCTTGAGTTTATGATAAATTATACTACCTCTGTCACATTTTGTTTGTCTGATTCGGTTAACGAAGCTTGAAGTTATTTTTAATTCAAATTTTCATAATATTATGTTTAGTATTAATATATAAAATTTATATATTTAGAAACTATATTAAAAGTACTATTAAACACAAAAAATCAAATTTTAAAAAAAATTAAAAATTATTAAAGAAAATAATCAATGAAGAAAGAGTTGATTTGACCAATGAATAGTAAACATGACAGGTAAAATGGGACAGATGGAGTATATGCTTTCATCCCAGGCCTGGCCTGGATGTATTGGCGTGACATAATGTGATTAATTAGGCATCATGGTCGGTCGGTTGGTCGGTCTGTAACAAATTATTACAGAGTATAAAAGGCGCAAGTTAAATTAGATTCCATGAACGTACGTACACATGCATTGAATTGCTGTTTTACTTTCCTCTCCGTTTGTTTGTTGGGAATTAATGGGGGTAATGACTAATGAGCCCAACAACTTGCTGCCATGATTCTGCCCTGGTTTGTGTCTTTCAGAATATGGGAATATAAATTAAGGAAAATGGTCCAATGTTGTACGTTAAAATTAGAGCAATTCGAAAGTCAACATTGAAAGTATTAGACAAGAAAAGGGAAGGTAGTGTAAAGACCCATTTCCATATCAACAGTGACGTATCCGGGATTTCTTTTGAGGGGGGGCGAAGAAGCAAATGTAGACTAAATTTAAAATGTTTAAACACAATATTCAAATACAAATATCAAATATGAATAAATTGTTAAATTACAAAATACATTATAAATATTGTTGAATATAGGCGAAAAATAAAAAGCATCAAAATTTTATAAAAATATTCATAACACTATGGCTATGTTTGGCAAACCTAGCTGAAAATGTAGTTGAAAGCTGAAAAGCAGCTTAAAACTGAAAAGCTATAAGTTCGAAGCTGAAATCTAAAGAGTTGTTAAGCTAGTTGTTATGCTTAAAAGTGTTTGGTAAAATTAAACTTTTTGATAAGCTGATAAATGTAAATAATTAATTTGATAAAATAATTCAAATAGAAAACACATTATAAATTATACATTTTATTATTAATATATATATATATATATAGCTAAATATACAATTAAAAAGCTAAGGACCTGCAAATTATACATTTTATTATTACGAAGTAATATATATCATATATAGCTAAATATGAGTTGAACACAAGCTACGGACGATGCAGCACTTAGGATTCGAACCCTTGTCATTTGACATAGAAAACCGCACGCTTACCATCTCTACAAGCTTATCAACCATTAATTTTTATCTGTTTTTATATATTTATATATAAAACATGTACTATATATACATATATACATACAAAGGCTATATAGGGGGTGGGGTGGGGTGAGTGGGGGCAGCTGCCACCACTGCCCCCAGGGTGGTTCCGTCCCTGCATATCAATATTGTCATTAATGAATTATTACCACAGCTGAAAATAATTCGATTTTTTACCAACTAAAACTGGTAAAAAATAAGTGTTCTGATCCCTGTTGAGATCCATAAAATTTCTCTAGCTAATTCCAACCACATACATATCAAAATAGTCGAAATTTCAAACAACTTTTCGATCAATTTTTTGTTTTTTGTGGTCAAAAAGTCTGGTCATACAATAAGTCATCGTGAATCATAATATTTCAATAATTGGTCGATGGAAAGTTAAAAAAGACATTTTAAAAATTTAGCCATGATTGTTAATTTTTTTTCAGCAACCATGGAAAAACCAATTGTCGAAAATCAATAAGACGCTGTTTCTATCGGATTTGGATAGAAATGAGGTGAGAAAGCGAGGATTTATTTGCAGAGAAACCCATCACACTTTAGATTTCTTGTGCACTATTGGACTTCTAGTTTTTTTAATTTTTATTTTTATTTTCTGAAATCATGCTCTTCAATTTTCATCTCTTTCTTCTTCCCTTTATTCCTAACTGAAACCCATAATGAGAAATCTTTTGGTTGTCGTGTTGGAGTTTGCAGAAGGTAAAATCTTTATTGAATGAACTTGCATTATTGATTCTGGTTCTTTCACCCTTTCTACTTATTACAATCTGCTAGCCTAGCTAGATAGGGAGAGGATAACAGAAATAACAAAATAAAAGAGGGAAAAAATTGTAATAGAATAACATATATGAACATAATAACAGAATTTACTAGACTAAACAGTCTTCAGTTGGCCTTGCTTTGCTTAGTTCTGATGTGGCATCTCCATGTGTTGAGGGGGGGGGGGGGGG
>CM008336.1:41956509-41973536 GCA_002525835.2 Ipomoea batatas | reverse complement strand
TAATCATTTAAGCTAATCATTATCTTTTTGCCTAATGATTGGAAGCAATGATGACCGGAGTAAAAAATTATTAAAAGCTACAACTCCTCTTCATGAGGTGTGGTAGCTTTTTCCCCGGTTTTTTTTTTCACCACATATTGGAATCCATTTTAAAATGTAGTTTCCGGCGATTTAATGATTCGCCAAATCAGATCTATCTCACGCCTCTCTCTCCTCATTGCATCCGCCGTCGCACTCACCACATCTCCGTTGTCGCCTCTCTCATCCTCCCATGACGCCGCTGACACCGACTCTCTCACTACGACTCCCTCAGCCTCGATCAAATGCCGTCGCCGACACCAAGCTAAGGACTCCAACGCCTCTCTCATCAGCCACCCACAACGCCGCCACCACGGTCTCCACCGCCACGTCTTTTGAGCCACTGCCGCTGCTGCTTCTAAGAGTTCGATCTACCGCTGCTGCTGTCCGCCGAACTGAAGCACGCAGGTAATTTTTTTTTGTTAAAATTATTGACTGTGACTTGCTGAGTTATGCACTAGGCTTGCCCGGCATGAATTCCAGATTTCGTTCTCTCTGGCGCACTCGATCCCAGATTTTGTGGATCACCGGCTGGTAATTTTTAGTTCCTTTTCAGTTATTTGAGTGCTGAATTTTCCTCTACAATTACGGAGTAGTAATTTGAGTGTGTCTATATACTATGTTTGGCCGTTTTTGGTTCAGATTCTTGTGATTTTAGGATTATTATATGGTTTGTGGTTAGTGTGTCGGTTTGGTGTTAATCAAGCTTGGCTATTGTTCTCTTGTCTTTACTTGACAGACCTATTTTCTTTGTTTTTAGTGCTATGGTTGCTTGCATAGGAGAGTCAATATACACTATTTTAGTGAGAATCATAAAGTACTTGCCAATGTAAGAGTTCAAATTTGATTGTTGTTCAATGTGAGAATCAATGTGGTTTATAGTGATGCTGCATCGATGAGCAAACCAATATCAAAACATAGCTTTTCATGCTAGTTGCTGTTTAATTCAATAGATTCATGCCCTAAAGGCAAAGCTGAAAATAAAGATAAACATTACCTTCAGTTTAACTTATACGGTACTCCATAACATTAGTCTTGTGCTTGTCCTCTATTTTATGCATTTTGAGATGATAATAGTTGCTCCAAGCTCTAAGCAATGGGTATTAGTAGTTCAATGAGTCTTCATACGGTATATCCTCTTTTATTTTTTCCATATTAAGCAAGTTTTGCCTATCATTTTGCATTGCTTCTATGCCTCCAGGTTTATTAACAAAGACTCTAGATTTACTTGTTCAGTATATAATTCCCTTGCCTATCATTTTGCATTGCTTCTATGCTTGATATGAAACTTTATACACTGCTTTTAATGAGATCGTCACAAATGTTGGATAGTTCAAGTGTTTATGATGCTTTGTGCTTTTACTAGTTCTGATTTTTAATACATTGCAAGCCTTACTCAAGCACTGGCCTATTGCCACGAGAAACATGTGATTCATAGGGACATGTTGTTGGACATTTGTTACTTGGAAAACAACAAATTCATTGCAGTCTTGCCATACTGTTCTGATCTTTTGTCAAACATTTGTTTTAGCTTATTTGTCATCTGGTGTATGCATAATCATAAAATGTGCTCTGTTTTCATTTTTTTAATTATTATTTAATGTTATGATTAAGTGGATATAGTATAGCTTTTTGCTACTCCATATTTATAATTTCTCGGACCTTGTACACTTAACAACATAGTTCAGGTGTGTTTTTTGTTTAAGAAGTAGTGCTTGAATTCTGTCATGAGAAATTTTACCAAAGCTATCGCTTTAAACACTTGTTAAGTTAGCAATGATTTTGCAGTGGATGTAGAGCAGATGCAAATGAGGCTGCTGTTATCCTTCTTTCATCATATATCACCATCTCCCCTTTACTAATTTTCATCCTTTGCCATATAAAGCTTATATACCAGGTTGGTTAGACGAGAGGCCGGTTGACTCTTGATGATGAAGATGATGAGCAACCAAAGAAGGTAGGCATGGGGGTACCTGCTACACAGTGGATCAGTGCTTACAATTCTCACAGGCCTAAAAAACAAAGGTAAACCTTATTCTTCACTACGGGCTTGGTGATTTTGTACCATGCCACTCTGGCACTTCATAGTCTTGCTCAGTTTGCTGCATTTCATAGCTGCCGCCTTGTTAAGTTAGACTTAATGGCCAAGATTTTTATTTCTTAATCTATATTTCTGCAAGTTATTGATCCACTAGTTAGAGCTCTACTGATCTTATTACCTTTTTAACATCCCCATTTTCTGTACTGGCGCAGTGTCGATAATGGATTCCCAGTCATCACTTTTGTTTTTCAGAATTAACTTAAGTTGATAGTTCATCCCCATGAGTATCTTTTCGAAGTTTAGGTAAGTAATCTAAGTGATGAATTTCTGCAATTTTTCCTTGATATTGCTTCAAAAATTTCTGATATTCAGTCTTAAATATTTATTTTATTTTATTTTATATTTTTGTACTTGCATAGTAGTTGCATTACACTTCTTCGGGACAAATAGGGTGAACTCATTTGATACCCTTACTGCAGAGCATTAGATAATATCAATTGATAAGATGTCAAAATATTAATAAATTTTGTTCATCTACCAATTACTTCAGGTTTCTTGATTTCGGATTGCTTGCTTTGTCGGATGGAAAAGAAACATCAATATGCCATGCTTGCAACTTGTTGTAATCACATCCAAGCAACAGCCTCACAAATTAACAATACATGGCAGTGACTGGGAGGATTATGCTTTTTTTTTTTGTTGAAGGGGCAAAATACTTTTTGGAAGAGTACGTGCCATTTTTATTTTAGATTAAATATTATCTTGTGTTGATAATTTGTTATTGTGTTGAAGGTATTGTATTGATATAAAGTATTGTATTGATAGTATTTGATTAAAAGTGCGTTGATAATATTATATTAATATATAGTGTGTTATAATATTGTGTTTTGATGGTTTGTTTATAATATTGTGTTGATAGTTAGTATTGTGTTTTATATGTAGTCTATGAATTCTGTACCATATTTTAAAAATTGGAAATTTAAAATAATAAATGATTTTTTTAAAAAAAAATGAAAAACAATCCGCTACCCTTCTTAAAAAGAAGGGTAGCGGATGCTTAAAAAATACTCCCTCCGTCCCATTTTATGTGTCTTACTTTCCTTTTTAGTTTGTCCCAAAATGTTGTCCTCTTTCTAAAAGTGAACATCACCATCATTCTACTTTTCCCACTTTACCCTTATGACTTTTCATTTCTTTATTGCTTTTATTTCCAAAAGTAAAAAAGTTGGGGGCATAATTGGAAAGCACACCACATTTACTTTAATTTCTTAAAAAGCGTGCAAAAAGCAAATGAGACATCCATTTCGGGACGGAGGGAGTAATAAATTAATGGTATCCGCTACCCTTATGTTAATAGAAAGGTAACAGATGCTTAAAAAATAAAATAAAATAAAATAAGAGAATCCGCTACCCTTATATTTTTAGAAGGGTAGCGGAAAGCTCAGGGCTATCAGCGACCCTAGCATCCGCTACCCTTGTAGAAGGGTAGCGGATGTGCAGATCTGTACTAGTGTACCCTTTTGCAACAAGCCTAGACTTGTGCCTTTCTATAGTTCCATAAGTTTTTCGTTTGTTTTTGTATACCGATTTGCAGCCTATGGGTTCTTTGTTGGGAGAAAGGTCTGCAACTATCCAAGTATTGTTGGCTTGTAAGACATTGATTTCAGTTTCCATAGCCTTTTTCCAAAATTCCTCCTTGATGGCTTCATTGTAATTCCTTGGTTCTTTGGCACTCAAGGCATTGATGGCAAAAGTTTTGAACCTTTGTGGCAAGTTGTCATAAGATATAGCCTTAGAAATGACACGTGGGGTTGTTCTCTTTTCACCCACATTCTGACAGGCATAGTCACTCATGTAAGTAGAAGTTGTTCTAGTTCTAGTTGATCTCCTTGGTTAGGGTATATGTACTGGCTCTATAGTGGGTTCCTCAACTTGACCTGATGTTATTGGCTTACCCTGGGGCTGTATGAGATCATCAGCTGGTTCAAACACTTCAGGCAGGTGTTCATTAGTGTCTAGGCAGTTCATTCCTTCAGAAGGTAACACTAGATTTGTAGGAGAAACTTCTTGTGGAGTCTAAAAGGGGAATATGTTCTCATAAAAGCAGACATCCATAGACAAGAACACCTCTCTTATTTGTTGATCAAATAGTTTGTATCCCTTCACCCCATTTGCAAAACCCAAGAAAAAACATTTTCTAGCTCTTGGTGAGAACTTACTTCTTTGGCAGCTAGGAATGACAGCAAAGGCTAGACAACCAAGGACTCTAAAATGCTGATACTGAGGTATTTTGTCAAAAAGAACTTTATATAGGATCTTGTTATCCAAGGCTGCTGATGGAAGCCTGTTGATTATATATATTTCATGAATATGCAGTCTCCCCAAAGATCCTTAAGCAAGTTAGCTTTGAAATCTTAGAGCCCTTGCCACAGCCAAGATGTGGCCATTCTTCCTCTCAACAACACTATTTTGTTGAGGGGTATATACACGTGATGTTTGGTGTAGAATGCGCTTACTTTGATAGTATTATTCCATTAGAAAATCTTTGCCATTGTCAGACCTTATGCATTTAATATTTTTCCCAAATTGTGTGTTGATCAATTCACAAAATGTCTACACCAGTTGTTTGACTTCATTTTTCCTCCTTATTAGATATACCAAAGTAGCCCTACTAGGGGTGGGCACGGGTCGGGTTCGGGTTCGACCCGTGCCCATAATGGTCACCCGAAATTATTTCGGGTAGCCTCTTTTAAAGCCCGAAACCGAACTGATTGTAGCATATTTCATAACAATTCAAATACCCGGAGTATTCCGGGGTATCGATCCACAGGGAAGCGGGGCGTATCGAACACTAGTTACTAATGTATTCTTATGAAGCTAATCCTAACGAAAATGGTGTTTGAACGATGACAAAAACCATAAAAACGAGAATAATAAAAACGTAGTTGATGAAAACAAATAGAAGGAGAAATGGGGTTTCCGGGTTTAGGTGTTTAGTCTCCTAATGCTAAACTAAGGGGAGATATGTGATTTGGGTTCTAACAAATGTGGATGATTGCAAACACAAAAGGGGAAGGAATTACTCCCATAATTCAACCCACGATAAAGAACTAAACAAGAACAAGCAATCTAAAAGGAATCCCTTAACAAATATGCCCTCTCCCAAGGTGCATAAGTTAAGTGCAAATGTGAGTGCTCTAATCTATGCCCCAACTCCCATTAAGACACAATCATAGCAAGATACAAGCAATTTAGGCCTTTAATCACAAGCATCTCAATAGAAATCACATTTGCAACAAAAGTATTAAACCCAAATATTAACATATCATTTAAACATTAAGAACAAGGCAAATAGGATTCATAAACACCTATTACCCAAAAATCCCAACTTTACTTTAGCCACTCATGGCTAGTATAGAATTCAAAGCATAAATGATAAAGAGTTTACAAGGACTAAGGAAATAAAGAAAGGGAAAGGAAATTCTCCCGAATATAGCTCTCCTTCTTCCTCCCAAAGCCTTGATAGCTCCTTGAGATGACTATCTTCTTCTCCAAAGTGGTGGATCCCTCCTTCACTCCATTTAAGAGACAACACTTTTCACTCACTCCTTTTTGCCTCCCAAAAACGCAGCTTAGCTCTAGGGTTCTTGGAAAATGAGCTTTATATAGTGGGAGCACAAAATAGGGGCAAAATAGGCTTTTCCGCGCAGCAGAGTTCTGGACAGTCACAGATTCTCGACGCGTCGAGAATGGGCTCGACGCGTCGAGCCTTCGGGTAATATTTCAGAAATTCCTACGGCACACTCTCGACGCGTCGAGCTTCCTCCTGCAATACTGTTCTGACTTGTAGGCTGATTTTGACCCTTTTCCCTTCCGATTTACACTTTGATGTCTTCATAAGAGTTGAAGCCCTTGAAGTCTTCTTTCCAATGGTTCAAGAATCAGCTCATTTGGATAATCCTAGGAAGAGATACGGTCTGATTACTGAGATGTCGTCATGTTTAGCGGGAATTGCAACTCTTTGGTCTTTTGCTGCACTTTTCCTTTGTTTTGCTCTCGTGATCAAATCCATTGAATGTGCCCTTCTTTGGCTCATTTGGAAATATTTTAGTCATCCTCTTAGCTTCACCTTGGCTCTCATTTGCGCAAGATTCATTCAAAATTCTCCGAAAGGCATGCATTGTCTCCAATTTAACAATTTACGCACCTAAGGATATAAACAAATGAATTAAGGCACATTTTGCATAAAACCAAAGTATTTATCACTCAAAATAGGCTTATATATGGGGTGAAAACATGTACATAAATGCAATTATCACGAACCGAAAATCTTCGGGTATTTTTCGGGTTAGGGTGCTTCGAGTTCGGATTTGGTCGGGTTCGGGCTTGGAAACCCGAAATTGTAACATTGTTCTAAAAGTTTTGAAAACTGTGAAATTTTATATCTTTAAGCAATAAAATTCTGGAAGCAAACCTAAAATTGAAAATCCAATCTAAACAAAATAAAATATTCAAAACAATAAAAATAAAATATTTTACACAACACAGAAGGGAAAAATAACTTATCTAGTTAATTACAATTTTACAATCACCAAAAAAGAAAAAAACTAAACAAAGCATAGCGAAATAAAATTAGGGGGAAAGCTAAGTGTCATGTATTGCATTTAGTTTGCTCCCCTTAGCAAAATTGATCCAGTGATCTCCTACTCGTTTGTATGAACCCCCTACAAGAAACAACAATAAAATTAGTTAATTGTGAAATTTCATATATGAATTTCAATAATGCTAATTATGCTATGATACTTGGGATACAAATTAAAAGCACAAGTTAATGGGCATAATTGCATAACTACAGAATATATAGTTTCCAATTGGACACATCAACAAAACTATCCAATGTAAAACTTCCAGTAGTCTGATCTATCTTTCATTTCTTCCAGTAGTGATAAACAATTCACACTAATATATAACAATTCACATTAGTCATAATTAAAGAATTATGACTTTAACAATTCACAATAAAGATCATAAATTCATAAAATTCAATTTTTTTTTTGAAAAATTCAAGACTTTTAACACTATATTAACATATAATCACATTTTGACATATCACATATATATACACATACAATTCACAATTAACTATTTAACTTAATTAAATTTACTTACCTTTTTTCCTTGAAAAGCAACTACAAAGTCTGTTAGCCTCTAGTCCTCTCAAATTTACTGAGCTTCTGGGCACTGAAAAACACATAAAATAAAGTATATAGTAAAATACTAGTATATATAGTAAAATACTAATATATATAGTAAAATATACAAACAAATTTTCTGGACAGTGTATAAAACTATACTTTCTACACACTGAAAAGCACATAAAATAAATTTTCTAGGCAGTCTATGCACAAACAAATTTTCTGGACACTATAAGTCTATAATGATGGTTTGAATTTTGAAACCCCTAAAAGAATATTAAAAAACTTAAAGAAACATTAATTTTCTGGGGACATACACAACTTTTCTAGTTTTCAAAAGCAGAAAACTGAAAAAAAAATAACAGAAAAATGAAGAAAAAAAAAAAAAAATTAAGCCATGAATAAAGAGAGTAATTGAGTTTTCAAAACACTTTTATTAAGCTATTAAACTTAAACACTTTTATTAAGCTATTAAACTTTAATATTTTGGAAAATAGAAATATATATATATATATATATATATATATACCTGTTGGCTAGAGTCACTGTGTCTCACTCTCACTATCTTAGGCTCTAGTAGTCCCAATCGATATAGATCTCGGTTCTCCTCAGTCCTGGAGAGGGTGTCCTCTGTAGAAGGTTAAAAAAACCAAGCAAATTAGTTTACTAGTTAGTAAGAGTGTAAGACCAACAAACCAACAGATTAAGAGGCAAGAGTAGATGATATGAGAGATTTAGAGAGGACTTAGATATTTAGAGAGGACTTAGTGACGTACCGTCTAACCGGAGACTCGGAGAGGTAGTTGCTCGCTGGTGAGAAGCGAAGAGGCGGAAGTGGAGAGGGCCGAGAGGCTGTCGCCGGTGGCTCTGGTCTGGACGTCTTTGGATGTCGCCTCTCCGGTGAGAAGCGGAGAGGGCCGAGAGGCAGTTTCCAGTGGCTTTGCGGAGAGGACCGAGATGAGATCTCCGGTGGCCTTGCGGAGAGGACCGAGAGGCGGTCACCGGTGACTATGGTCTGGGCGTCTCACATCTGGAAATCAAGGTGAGGGTCTGAGACTGAGACTGTTTGAGACTTGAGAGGAAACGTGAGTAGTGTTTGAAAGGTGAGAGCCTGAGAGAGTGAGAGGTGAGACTGAGGGTTTGAGAGCGTTTGAGAGGTAGAGCGGCGCAGAGTTGAGAGAAATTAGGGTTATGTCTGAATGAATGAAACCCCTACTCCTTATATATTAATAAATACTTCGGGTTTCGGGTCGGATTCGAAATTTTATCTCAGGACCCGAAACCCGAACCGTATTTAATACAAATGCCTGGCTTCTTTTCGGATTGGACCCGCGACGGGTCGAATCCGACCCGATTATGTCTGTGCGGGTCGAACTCGCGATTTTTTCGGGCCAGACCCGTTTTATGCCCACCCCTAAGCCCTACTATAATCATCCACCAAGGTTAGAAAGTATTGATGACCATAAATGGTAGGGGTATGATCCCCAAATGTCAACATGAACAAGATCAAAGCAATTGATTGAAGTAGAAGAACTAGGTTGAAAATGTAGCCTTTTCTGTTTTGCAAAATGACAACAGTCACAAGCACTTGGTTTGTCATTACAAATCTTATTGTCTATAGTGTGCAAGAATCTAATTTTGCCTTCAGAGGGATCTGGCAAGCCAAAAGCTACATATATTGACTATAGGTTTACAATGAGTAAAAATGGGAAAAATAAGTTGATAGAGCCCTTCCTTCAATTCAGTCATACCAATCATCTTCCCATGGTTTTGATCATGTACAACACATTGATTAGAATGGAACAATATGCTGCAATTTGATCTTCTTGCAAGCTCACCCAAGGAGATTAGATTATAATGAAAGGTAGGAACACACAACACATTCAGAAGAACCATATCTGCAGATAATTGAACAGTCCCAATGTGGGATACTTGAGCCTGATGTCCATTAAATAAATCCACAAGAATTCCATAAACTTTCTTGGGATTTTGTAGCAAGTTCATACTGCAAACAATATGGTGTGTGGCACCATTGTCTAAGATCCACAAGGTCTTAGAGTCTGTTAGTTTATTGCCAGAGTTAACAATCTTACCTTCCAATCTAGAATCTGAAATGAAGTTTGCTGCTATAGGATTAACTTGAGAGGCAACTGAGGGGAGCACTGCTGACTCTTTCTTGTTACATGAATTCCAAGAACCTCCTGAAATTAGCTTGATTAATGGGAAGATTGGCTTCGAGCTGCAATATTCTTGAAATGGCAGTTTGGACTTGATTAGCAGCACCTACAACCTTGCTCCTTGGCTTCCAACCAGGTGGATACCCATGTTTCTTGTAATGCTTATCAATAGTGTGTCCAGTGTAACCACAGAAGCTGCACACTGGTTTTTGTCTTTGACCAAGGAAAGACCTCTTGTTGTTGTTATCATGCCTAGTGAAAAATGCACTTGCATATGCCAGGTTTTCTCCTAGATTGCCTGATTCAGCAGTGGCTTGCCTCTCTTGTTGGGAAACCATAACAAAGGCTTCTCCAACATTCGGTAAGGACTTCATCAACATGATTTGTTGTTTGGTGTTGGTGAAATTTTCATTAAGACCAATGAGGAAAACAGATAACATGTCATTTTCCAGATGTGCACTAATCTTCTCATACATCTTTTTACCAAATTCAAAACTAAGTGAGCATTCAGAGGAGGGCAATAGCCTTAAAATAGACAATTCATCCCATTGCAGCTTTAATTGAGTGAAGTAATCATTAATAGATGAAGTATCTTACTTTGTCTGATGTATCTCAGATTAAATTTCAGCAATACGGGAGACATCTTGCTGACTGAAGCGTTTCTTCAAGTCTTTCCAAACGCCTTGAGCTGTGTCGATCTAGAGCACACTTTTTCCAATGGTGGGTGAGACGGCTCTAAGGATCCATGATAGAACCATAGTGTTGCATTGATCCTAGTAGAAGTATTTGGGATCTGCCCTGCTTGGAACCACCATAGTTCCATCTACAAGGACCATCTTGTTCTTCGACCTCAGCGCCATCTCCATGGCCCTTGCCCATGGATGGTAGTTCGACCTTCCCTCCAGCTGAGCAGTCACGAGCTGCAGTACAGGGCTCTCATTCGGATGGAGATGAAGAGGATCAGTTTGATCCTTAGGATAAAAAAAAAGGATGATTTGGAGATGGAGCTGGCATAGGGTTAGCATTCACATTCATAAAACTTGTTGCGTTTTCACCTTGGAATTGGGATTCACAACCATTGGTTGACGGACCATGTTTAATGCAGGTGAGCTCCAAGCTATGGCCTCAAAGCTCTGATACCATGTTGGAGTTTGCAGAAGGTAAAATCTTGATTGAATGAACTTGCATTACTGATTCTGGGTCTTTCACCCTTTCTACTTATTACAATATGCTAGCCTAGCTAGATAGGGAGAGTATAACAGAAATAACAAAATAGAAGAGGGAAAAGAATTGTAAGAAAATAACAGAAACATAATAACAGAACTAACTAGACTAAACAGTCTTCAGTTGGCCTTGCTTTGCTTAGTTCTGATGTGGCATATCCATGTGTTGACATGTCGGCAGAAGTGCTTCAACATGGACAACAAAAGAAAAAATAAGTAATGACATTTAATTTTTTGAAAGAATGGTCCGAATGGATTGTAAAACCAATGAGACAAATATACAGAGAGACAAATTCAAAATTTAAATAATCCAAATGAATTTGTTAGTTAAATGTAAAGTTACATAGTGGAAATAAATATTTTCAAAATAAGTTAAAACTGAAGCTAAGTAAAGATAGGACAAGATAATAATGTTAAGGAGTTAATTACCGATTTGGTCCCTCGACTATTGGGATTTCACCACTTGGGTCCTCGACTTTCAAAATTGTCCAATTGCATCCTCAACTATGAAAACGTTAACCAAAATGGTCCTCAGTTAGGTTTACCGTCAAAATGAGAGGGTAAAATAGAAAATTCTAAAATTCTAATAAAAAAGAAAAACAAAATATTTTTTTGGGATTAAAAGTGGCTTTATTATTACGGAGTATTATTTGTTTTAATATAGCATTGGGAATTGTACAATCATCATGGTAAAATTAAAATAAAGAACACTACTGCCAAGACCTCCGCCGTCGCCATGAACAACCTCACCGCCGCCGCCCTCACGCACGTCCTCAACAACAAGCACTAGCTACCTTTCTCCGTCAAAGTCGAAGATTTGCTGGTGGTGTCTTTGGGAAACGGCGAGTCGGAATCCAATACTGGAAATCTCAAGCCATCCTCTGCATCTTTCGTTAACATCGTCGGAGACGGAGCTGTTGGCGAGTCGGACTCCAGTACGTTCTTTTTCAAATAACAGGTAGATCAAGCTATATCAATGGCGTTTGGTGAGTCCGGCAGCAAAAAGAACTACGTCCGCATTCAAGGCCGCGGAATATTGGGGAAGAAGAAGGAGAGGAAAATGGAGTCTCCGACGAGCATGACAGACGAAATGTTGGCACAGAAGAATGTGGAATCAGTGCTATTCCAAGGGAAGAAGCTTGCCCAGAGTTCAAAATTGAAAAAGTTGGATCTGTACGTCGGCGAATTGGTGAAGGAACAAGACCTGAGAACCAGAAGCCCAAAACCCAAAAGGTTTCCCGAACCAGGAAAACCCACAAAATCCAAATTTTTCCTCAAATGGGCATGCGGATAGAGGGAAACAAAGACTCAAGTCGGCGACGATTTCTTTAATTTCCGGCGTGTCCATCGTGATTGGGGTGGTGTTTGTTTCACTCTGGGTTCGAAGCAGAGGTTGAAGCCATTGGAAGAGTCCACCATTACTCTTTACAGGGAAGAACTCGGTATTGGGAGGAGAAGGGAAGAACTGGGTCAAAAATGGTAGTGAAATTACATTTGTATCCTCAATTTTAACTTCTGTCAACCGGCTGTTTAGGATGAGGACTAACTCGGTCAAAAATTTCATAGTCGAGGATGCAATTGGATAATTTTAAAAGTCAAGGACCAAAGTGGTGAAATCCTCATAGTCGAGGGACCAAATCGGTAATTAACTCTAATGTTAAGTGTGAATGTAAATGACACAAAGAATTTTATAGTGGGTTGAAGGTGAAATAGTCTTTCTACTCTATTCTTTCCCAATTGTACAAGATGATATTCACTAGCAATTTGTATCAAATACAATGAATAATGGGTTAAATTAGTGCTTTTATCACAAAGCCAGCACGAGTTTGCTCAAGTTTTCAAAGGACAACTCCTGCTACTCTAGCTCCATCAACCACACGATAAAGATCCACAATACTTCAACACACCAGTTGATTGATCCTCCAACTAAGAAACTGAAAGAGAATATATCTTCTTTTAGCTTGGAGTCTCTTGATGAACCTGATGAATGACGTATAAAGCTTTTTGAATGCTTGTAAACTTGGAATTGTTTCATATAACTTTTGCGTTTCTTCTTTGAGCATTCCAATGTACTATTTATGGTTGGTAAATACCCTTGCCCATTCATTTCACACCCATCCACGAGAAAATTCACCTAAAAGGTAAACACTCTCCTACTATTTTGCTCCAAGCTTAAGAGATTTCAAAGCCAAATCACACACTAGGACCACTCTACAAGGTAAATTCTTAGATCTACATGCTACATTACCTTGAAATGCAAAGTTCTATCTCTCTAAATACTTCTAGATGATTCTACATTTCTTGATGCTTCTTGAAGGGTTGGAATAGTTGTATAGGACATATTTTGAATAATAGAGCATGTATTTGTCATACATTTGAAATTTTGGCATCATTTGAGACTATTGAGATATCTTGAAGGACCCTAGTTTGAAAATTTTGGGGATTTCTTACATGGGTTGTTAATATGTTTGAAATTGGGTGAAATTGAAGATGAAATTGATGATTTAAGTTGTCTCTTGGATAAATATTGATGGATGGATGGATATGTACATTGCCCATTTTGTGTGCTTTCATGAACACTTCATTCTTGAACCCCATGATTGTGTTGACCATGGGCATGAAATTTTGAATTGTGTAGTTTGAATAGGTTTGCATATGATAGGGTTGATTGTGGAAAACAAAGAGAAATATGTTGAGAAGATGTGAGAATGCGAAGAGCTTGTAGGAGTGCTATTAGTGGTAAATCATGTATGAAGAACTCTCTTGAAATGATTTGTGAGATATTTCCTTGTATTATGTTGCAAGACCTTTTTGTGTTGTAGGAAATGAGGCCACACGGGACAACTTCGCTCCAAAAAGAGAAGAAGGCCAAAGGCAAAGCACAAGGGGGTGGGTCTAGCACTCGAGTGCCGAAGGACGAGGGCAAAGGAATGAGACCACCGCATAGAGAGATCATCATGAACGTGAAGATGAAGGAACACTACCAGTACTTGGCACAGAAAATCGTGACCCGTTGGAACTACATTGACTTGTCTTCTCTTAACTAATTCAAGTGTCGTCAAGGGGTGGAGTGTCTCATCCATTAACCATATTGGACACTACAAAAAAACACGAAAATAACGACGGATTTAGCGACTGATTCATTCTGTTGCTAATTTAACGACAGAATAACGACGGTTTAGTGACAGATTTATTTTTTTAAAAAAAATCGACAATTAGCGACGGAATAATTTTGTCATTAAATACGTAGCTAATTTTGGCGTTAAGGTACCGCGCAAAAAATTGATAGAGATTAGCAACGGATTATTCGCAGGCTAATTAATAATTCGAATTACTACAGATTAGTGACGGAAATAGCGATCCGTCGCTAGATTGTATAACATAGATTTATTTTTTTTACAAAATAGCGACGGAAATTTAAATCCGTCGCTACATCTAGCGACGGATTGAAAATTCCGTCGCTAGAACATTATATTTAATATTTTTTAAAGAAAGTAGCGGAATTTCTTATTGAAATTTAGCGACGGATTTTGAATCCGTCGCTATATAGATTCAAAATCCATCGCTAAAGTAATATTACCTTGCGTATTTAACGGCTAGAATCTAGCGACGAAATTTGAATCCGCCGCTAGATTACCGACTCTAGCGACAGAGTTAAATTCCGTCGCTAAATGTGTATATAGAATATTGCAGCGTTTGTTGTGAACTTCTAATTTAGCCCTAAAACATTTTTTACAATCCAACAGTCGCCGAGAGCTCTGCCAGGACCTCCCCTAGTCGACTGCGCCGCATCTGCCGCCGACAGCACCGCATTCGTCGTCGATCGCCAACAGCACCGCATCCGCCGTCGACCGTCGACAGCACAGCATTCCCCGCCCGACCGCCGACTGCTCTGTTGTGCCTGTCGCATCCGCCCAGGCCCCGAACACACCTTCCGCATCTGCTGCGCTCACTGTTGCAAAAATCCTCGCCTAGGCCGCCTAGGCACCCGCCTAGGCGCTAGGCGCTCCTAGACCGAGGCGAGTTGCTTCCTAGGCGTCCGCCTAGGTGGTCGGCCGCCTAGGAGGCCGCCTAGCGCCTAAATTAGCCGACTGGGCCGAATTTGGCCGAGTTAACTCGCCCAACTCGGCAGAGTTAGTCGAGTTAACTCGAGCGAGTCGTTCTTGTTAATTTTATTATTATATTTATATATATTTAAAGTTATTTATTTATATAAGTAAGAGAAGTAAGAGAGATATATATATTATATATAATATAATATATGACATACTCCCACACACATGAATTAATTTTTTGTTTTTATAGGTCGCTGCCTAGAACCGCCTAGATACCGCCTAGGCGCCGCCTAGATCGCTTAGGCGCTAGGCGCTAGTCTACCGCCCGACTAACGCCTAGCGCCTACTGCAACCATGGCTGCACTGAACTCAACTCAGTTATCGACCTCGAAAGCCACTTCGGCTCCGCTACCGAATTGCCTCGTTATTGGACTCCCGAGTTTGAGTGTAGAATCGACTCTGTGCTCCGATCCATCGCTGTTTGGAGGGTTGAAGGAAATCCGCCTCAAACACTACTCGGATCATTCCCTCTCCTTGGTCGCTCAAAGGTGTGGAATCAATTTATGCACTCTTTATACAAACACTTTGATTCTTCTAAATTTTTTTAGATTTCTTTTACAATATACCATGTGTATGCGTGTGTTAGTTACTCTATGAATCATGGTTCTACGAAGCAATTGGAGTTTAGTTAAAGTTGTAGTTCTGGATTTCAGATAAACTCACACTGTTAGTGTCAGCGTGAGTTCTTCTAGTTGATCTCCACGCCATTGTTTTACTCCTTTGGTCCCCGGTGTGCCCTCGGGTGTTTTCCTTGTGCTTTAATGTCCCTTTTTCTTCCAAGATTAGCATTTTTTCATGCTTGTTTGCTCATTGCTCGATTCTTCCTTTCTTCTAACAAAATATGTCAAATTACGCGTTGTTCCACATTTATTTACCTAGCATTAGAGTAAAAAACATGCATAAATGAACACCAAGATGAGGTCATATAATGACATATCAAGTTATAATCTAAAATTTTGTATTATAGTTGATTTGTAATTCGGTTAGTGAATTGTTGTAATATGGATTTTAGTTACAACCTTTGTAGCATATGCATTTGGGTTTAGTGATTTGACCCAAGCGTGCGTGACACCCCATATTTTAAGTTTTGATTATGCTTCCGCATTTATTTTTAGTATGGTTAGTAAGAAAGATTGTTCATTTATGCTTTATTCCTATATTAGAATTTGAGGGTGTTACATTGTTGTAGTCTCAGCATCTTTCTAATGCGTCATGTGTGTCACGATGTTCTATTTCCCTATATTGACATTTTTAATATTAAATTTTAAATGTAGCTACATAAGGTAATGATCTATTTACCATTTACATATTATTACCAGTTTTTTAGGTGTTTTATTTGATGTACTTTTTGTTCAACAATTATTGTTGAATGTGTTCTTGTGGATAGAGAATTTCCTATTTTTTTTAAGGAATAAGATTAGATAAGGTACTAAAATTTTATACATTTTAAATCATTTAAATAAAAAAATACGATTTACCTTTAAATGAACAACTGTGATGTGGTTCAGAGATATTACGGAGTAGTTTCCTCTTCAATTTCTTAGGTTATTTGAATACCATCTTTGTCAACAAATCCACACAAAGTAGTTAATATGATTGGCTTCAAACTAATTTTTATCTTTTCCATGGTATTAATAAAATACTTGGTAAATAAATATATAACATTATTTTGTTGGCTCAAGTGCCATTCCGCACCATGAACCAATCGCGATTCTTCATGCCGCACCCTCACATTGAATAACTGCTGATTCAATGCATTAACCGCAAAATTTTTGTCGCCTAGCCTATTTTGCAGGTTACCTTTAAGTTAATGGTGATTAGTTGCTGAGGTGGTTTTGAATTACTATTGACGTGTAGTGTTATGTATAGTTAGCTGCCATCTCAGCCATTTCATCAGTTAAATTTAATCGAAAGATACCCAAAATCCTTTTTTCCCCTCAATTCGCTGAACTCTAATCCAAAATTACGCAAGTTGGGACGACATCCTTCGACGAATCCTAATCAAAATCGCTGAAATCCTAATCCCTAAAACCCCATCCGTGAAAGCAATCCGTAATCTGAAAAGCGAAAAGCGACTGGAATCAGCGAAAGTGTACAAATAATTCTTAGAAAGGCGGGCAAAGTTCAAGAAGTAAGGTATGTGTAACACTACTTGTTTTCATTTTTTTCGAATGTGAAGTCAATATATGCTATGAAAA
>CM008336.1:41775500-41796960 GCA_002525835.2 Ipomoea batatas | reverse complement strand
GTATAGATTGAGCATCGATACAAGGCTTTCGATTTTTTGCCGATAGTTAGCCTACATGTCATTGTTGTTTTCCCTATATTCTACCCAATTATTATAAGGTCTTTTGATATTTTTCTTCCTCCCTTTGTGTCCTTGCATATAATATGTTATGGAGCTTTCCCAAGTCTCAAGAGTTGTTTTCTTTGTAACTACTATTAACAATCAATGCCAAGGTATTCCATCCATACAATTCATCAGCATGATGCGAAAAAAAATGAAGAAATAACTCAAAAGGTATGCTTTATTAAGTATTATTTATAATTTTTAATTTTAGTTTATTTTTCTTGTTTTCTTGAGATTTTTATGCCTCATTTTTTTTTTGCTCTTTCTTTTATTTCCTTAAGATGCATTCTTTTGTTTTTAAAGACATTTTTTTTCAGCTCATTATAGTTTTTTCGAGTTAGTGACAATACTATTAATCCTCTCTAAAGTTGTAGCGTATAAAATGTGTATCTGTAACGGAAATAACTTAGTTCACATACTCCAACAAGCAAACTATACCTATACCCCTTAACCCACCCCTAACCCTAAACCTTAACCCAAAACCCTAAACATTAAACCTAACCCTATACCCTAAACCCTAAACACAAAAACCTAACCCTAAACCCTATACCCTAATCGTAAACCCTAAATTTGAATAGTACCCTAAATCCTAACCACCCATAACCCAAACCCTAAAACCCTAAACCCTAAATAAACCCTAACCCCCTAAACCGTAAACTCTAAACCCTAAACCTAAACCTAAACCTTCCCTAGCCCTAAACCCTAAACCTAAATCCTAACCCCTAAACTTAAAATCTAGACCCTAAACCATTAACACTAACCTTAAATTCTAAATCCAAACCCTAAATCCCTAAACCCAAAACCCAAACCCTAAAAAAAAAAAGCCCTACTGATGCAATGTGAGCGGGAGTGTAAAAATGGATGTAAAGTCGAACCACGAGGATTGGAGTTTATGGCACGTAAGGATTAATTACCTAGAATCTAGTCACTAAGGTCTTGAAACCTATAAGGATCCAAGCAACCATTTGAAGGATTAAATATTAACAACTAAGAGGTAGCTTTGGAATTAAAGATATAAAGGAAAAACTAGACTAAACTAGGATTAAAGTCTATTGGGAAAAATGGGTTAGACTAGGTGTATTACTCTATTGATGCATTAACACTTGAGTTGGGGGATGAACTATAACCCTAGGTTTTTGATGCTAGCACAAAAGAATCCAAGTTTTCACAAGGATTAGAACAAAGGTTGCCCCATTCCAATGGTGTATCAACCCAAGTTCTTGAAGGACAAAAGCTATTTAAGCCCCAAATCTACCCCTATTTCCACAGAAGAGAAAATGGGTTTGAGATTGGGTTGACTCAAGTCTCCCATCCAATTTCCATTGTGATGGAAGACTTTCCAAAGACAAACAACGATTAGCGCGCATTAACCATTGAAAGATAAAACAACATCCAACTCAAACTCAAGAACCCTAAATGGGTGTTCATCCCCTTTATGCAATAATCATCCAACTAGCATCAATAAAAGCAATAAACTCACTCATATTTAAGGTAAACATAGCAAGATTCAACAAGGAAAACATAAATATACAATAAAAGTAAAAACAGTTGAAGAAGAGGAAATAAGAGATTTATTATTAATGATGGAGAGATGTTGTTGGAATCCCTTCCAAAACCACCAAAAGATGCTTGCAAAGTGTTCTACAATGTCAATCTAGGCTATTCTAAGCTGAAAATGGCTAAGGAAAATATTAGAGAGAGAGTCTAAACTAGCTAGGGTTCGGAATCCCCTAAAATTACAGCAAAAACGCGCTTAAACAGAACATCACAGACCAAAACGGGCAGGGACACGGCCGTGTCATGGGCCGTTTCGGTCTGTGACTTTTTCGTTTCTGGGCCGGACTGAAACGTCCATGGACATGGTCGTGTCATGGGTCGTTTCCCTTCATTTTCCAGCTTTTTCTTTGTTTCTTGCTCCATTGTGCGCTCCGCTGCTCTTCTCCCTCCTTGAGTGGAATCCTAAGCTACCAAAAATTGATTCGAAGCCATGAAATGTGCTTCCTTTTCTACTTGTTGCGGATGAATAGACCTTTAACACAAAATCACACAATCAAGTAACAAATTGCACTCAAGTAACAATACTTTACTATAAAAATAAATGGGAAGTGGGGTAAAAAGGCATTTAGAAATAGAGTTATCAACTCCCCCACACTAGAACTTTTGCTTGTCCTCATGCAAAGACTAGGATAACCACTACCAAGCAATGAACATTTATTCCACTTCCTTCTTGCACCACCAAGCAACCACAAACCAACTCATGACAACCCGTCCAATTTTCAAGAATCATTTAGGCCTCACAAACAAGTTTCCTTCCCAAGCCAATAACCAAGTGCCAAATTATCACATTATGTGAGGATTCTGTGTGCACAAATGCTAAGTTGAGATTATGCAAAACATGGCTAAAGATGAGATCCCATAGGCTTGCCTTTCTTACTCCTACTAGATCGATCTTTGGAATGCATGAAATGATCAAATAGGTTTTTATTCGGCTTATAACGGGGCTAAGGGTTAGTGGTTAAACAAAGAAAGGGTATGGAGATAAACAAAAATGAGAGTTTCACACCTAAACATTACTAATCTAAAAGAGATTTGACTAATATGAACTAGGAGCAAATTATAATTGGAAAAAGGGCAACACTCTAGATTTGGGGTTATGACTTTTTCAACAAAGATGGAGAACTTTAGCTTTTATAACAAAAACATAAACAAAAGAGTTAGAGTTTAGAGAAGTCTTGTCCTAAGTGAGCTTTTCCATCCAGCACGCATCAGAAATCTGTCGGGTCGTAGGGAAACTGCGGTCCTCTCGAGGGATCATGCTGGGGCTGAGATCCCTCCGCCGGGTCATAGTAGTACTGAGAGCCCCCTGCTGCGCCGTAGTAAGGCTGATAGCCTCCTGCGGAGTTGTAGAAATGTGGTGGCCCTCTTGTGGGATCATAGTAGTACGGTGGCCCCCCTGCGGGATCATAATAGTACTGCGGGCCGGGTGGAAATTGCCCCCGCAGCCATGTCTGGTAAGCATGTGCCTCGTTTCGTGTCTCGACGCGCCCCACAGCTGTTTCCAAATTGTCCATCCTTGAATTTAGGAGCCCCACCTCTGAATGGACTTGCCCAACCTGTAGCTGCATAGCCGCCAATTGGGCTAATACTTGTTGCTCAAAAGTATTGCCGGAGGATCCCTCGCCCACTTCGGGCACAGCTCGCATTTCCTCCTCATGCCTTTCTTCATTTTCCTCCTCATCCTCAGCTCTTTCTTGTGCTTGTGCAGCCGCGCCCCGTCTAGCCCTCTTTCTAGAATTTCCCACGGGCTCAAGGATCGCCCGCATATCTTTGAAGATTGATAGCAATATGTCCCTGTTAATCTCTGACTTATTCTCCTTCAGCTGTTTGTATGGTATCTCAGGGATGATGGTGCTGTGGGCATTTCGGAGTATCCTCGTCAAGTAAGGCCCGACGAAAAGGGCCTTGACTTTGGGGTAACTTTGCTTCTGAAAGAGGAACGCGAATACCCATCCGAGATGAATGTTCACCTTTTTTACCATACCATAAAGACACAGCATGTCGAGAGTCTGAGCCACGCCGGTGGAATTTTGACGACCACAGATTGAGCGAGAGAGAGTGTGTTGAATCAACTTGAGTGGCTTCGAGAAAAGTGAGGACTTGCTTGAGGATGCGTCATATCTTGTGTTGCTCCCACTTAACTTGGTCCAGAATTCTAGCATATTTGGCACATCTATCTCTCTTTCCTCCAACTCCTCCTCCGAGAGCCCTTGCATAGCATCAATCTCTAAATACCGACTTGGGTCGTCAGGGCTAAACTGGAACACAATAGACCCCACAGTGAAACAAATGCATTTAGTGGACATGAGGTCTATTGTCTTCGGGACTTGGAGGGTCGTCATCACCTCCAACACCAGATCGGGGTAGATTGCATCTTCAAAGTCAACGAGGAGATATTTCCATTCTTTCTCGCCCAGGAAGGCCTCAACTTCCTCCCTAATCCCAAATTCCTCTAATGCGTCAAGTTTTATTACATAGGGAGGAACGACCGGCTTTTGCGTGTAGACTTGATATCGTTCACGGTGCTCGGCCGAGTTAAACCGGAGGGTCCCCGACCCTTGAACCTGAGGAACTTTTGGGGCAGGTTTCTCGGCAATTGATTTGTTTCTAGTCATCTGCAAGCACATCTCAAAGCAAAAGGATTTGTTGGAAAGAGTAAAGGTTAGCGGGTTAAGCACAAATGATATCAAAAGTGGAGGAATATGCACATTTAGGAACAAAGAAAGGAAATACTAAACAGAAACAAAACAACAATTTTTTTTTTATGAAGGTGTAAAACGTCCATGGCTGTTCAAAGGGGGAAAATCCAAAGTTTTGAGCAATTAGTGTAGGAAAATCAAGAATTAAGGCTTAATCTAACTTTCCCCACTAGGTTTCTAACATTTACAAGTAAAATCCCACCAAAAATCAAGAAAATATTCACAAAACAAGGTGGATGTTCATGGGTGTTCTTCTGGAAGCAAAAAGGAACTTCAACAATGGTGAAAGTAAGAATATAGACATGAAATACACCCATATACTTCAAATAGAAACCTCAAACAACAAGAATCATTCATAAAGTTCAAGCATAGAGAAACATGACTTCAAAAACATAAAATTTCATATTTACAAGAAACATAACTTCAAAAACCAAGAGTTCTTACCTTTAATAAAGGAGGAAAACAAGAAAAATTGAAGATGTAGATGTTCCTTGGTGAAATGGAGCTTTAGCAATGGAGGAGAAAACCAGAGAATGGGGTGTTGGGGGTGGAATGTTCCTACACTAATTGCTCAAAACTTTGGATTTTCTCCCTTTGAACAGCCATGGACGTTTTTCACCTTCATAAAAAAAAAATTGTTTTGTTTCTGTTTAGTATTTCCTTTCTTTGTTCCTAAATGTGCATATTCCTCCACTTTTGATATCATTTGTGCTTAACCCGCTAACCTTTACTCTTTCCAACAAATCCTTTTGCTTTGAGATGTGCTTGCAGATGACTAGAAACAAATCAATTGCCAAGAAACCTGCCCCAAAAGTTCCTCAGGTTCGAGGGTCGGGGACCCTCCGGTTTAACTCGGCCGAGCACCGTGAACGATATCAAGTCTACATGCAAAAGTCGGTCGTTCCTCCCTATGTAATAAAACTTGACGCAGTAGAGGAATTTGGGATTAGGGAGGAAGTTGAGGCCTTCCTGGGCGAGAAAGAATGGAAATATCTCTTCGTTGACTTTGAAGATGCAATCTACCCCGATCTGGTGTTGGAGGTGATGACGACCCTCCAAATCCCGAAGACAATAGACCTCATGTCCACTAAATACATTTGTTGTGGGGTCTATTGTGTTCCAGTTTAGCCTTGACGACCCAAGCCGATATTTAGAGATTGATGCTATGCAAGGGCTCTCGGAGGAGGAGTTGGAGGAGAGAGAGATAGATGTGCCAAATATGCTAGAATTCTGGACCGAGTTAAGTGGGAGCAACACAAGATATGACGCATCCTCAAACAAGTCCTCACTTTTCTCGAAGCCACTCAAGTTGATTCAACACACTCTCTCTCGCTCAATCTGTGGTCGTCAAAATTCCACCGGCGTGGCTCAGACTCTCGACATGCTGTGTCTTTATGGTATGGTAAAAAAGGTGAACATTCATCTCGGATGGGTATTCGCGTTCCTCCTTCAGAAGCAAAGTTACCCCAAAGTCAAGGCCCTTTTCGTCGGGCCTTACTTGACGAGGATACTCCGAAATGCCCACAGCACCATCATCCCTGAGATACCATACAAACAGCTGAAGGAGAATAAGTCAGAGATTAACAGGGACATATTGCTATCAATCTTCAAAGATATGCGGGCGATCCTTGAGCCCGTGGGAAATTCTAGAAAGAGGGCTAGACGGGGCGCGGCTGCACAAGCACAAGAAAGAGCTGAGGATGAGGAGGAAAATGAAGAAAGGCATGAGGAGGAAATGCGAGCTGTGCCCGAAGTGGGCGAGGGATCCTCCGGCAATACTTTTGAGCAACAAGTATTAGCCCAATTGGCGGCTATGCAGCTACAGGTTGGGCAAGTCCATTCAGAGGTGGGGCTCCTAAATTCAAGGATGGACAATTTGGAAACAGCTGTGGGGCGCCTCGAGACACGAAACGAGGCACATGCTTACCAGACATGGCTGCGGGGGCAATTTCCACCCGGCCCGCAGTACTATTATGATCCCGCAGTGGGGCCACTGTACTACTATGATCCCACATGAGGGCCACCACATTTCTACAACTCCGCAGGAGGCTCTCAGCCTTACTACGGCGCAGCAGGGGGCTCTCAGTACTACTATGACCCTGCGGAGGGATCTCAGCCCCAGCATGATCCCTCAAGAGGACCGCAGTTTCCCTACGACCCGACAAATTTCTGATGCGTGCTGGATGGAAAAGCTCACTTAGGACAAGACTTCTCTAAACTCTAACTCTTTTATTTATGTTTTTGTTAAGCCTGTTTTATGATTTCACTTTAGACTCTTTTTCATATCTGTTTCTTGTTTATGTTTCTTTACTTGTTGGTCCTTTTGGTCTCTCCCCTAGTTTGTGCTTCGTTGCTAGTCTATCGCGGACGATGTCCATGTTCTAGTGTGGGGGAGTGGGATCATTTTGTGGTCCAAATTTTGGGCTGTATATATTAATTTTTGCTTGGATGATTCTTTGTGCATATTTCTTGGGTAATTGCTTTTCTTGCATGAACTTATGAACACTTCCTATTGTTGGTTGGTGGTTGTATGGTGGTACTTGTGCAATCTTACTTTTGATGGATGATTTGAAGCTAAACTTATGATTGATTCAGTCCCTTGCCAATAACTTTGTTTGCTTGTAAATAAATGAATAATTTTGATCCTGTGTATTGTGCTTAGCTAGTGAAGGCTTATGTGAGATTTCGGTAACGGTTGCTTTGCTAGAACTTGCCCTATTACTCCCTAATGTGAAATCCTAGGAAATTGCATGATTCGAAATGATATAGGCCATTTTTGTTTAGCCCTTAGCCTTAAAACCTACCTTGTTAATATGTGTTTATCCCTAGTTGTCCCCTTTTGAGCCTTTTGTTCATTTAATAAAGTGCTTAGCCCTTGTTCCACTCTTATAATTGTTCTTCTTTGTTCACCCTTGTTAATTCTCCCTTTAGCCCTTAGCCAAAATATAAAAAAAAAAAAATCCCTTCCACCCTTTGAGAGAGTATAACACTTATTCTTTAATCTAGGAGAGATTACTCTTATGGAGCTCTTTGCCATTAGCATCACTCTAGATAGTTTTGTTTTAGTGTGGGGGTATTTTGTGAATATTTTGAAGATATTGTTTATGTTTGAAAGTCATGTCTTGGAAAGAAAAAAGAAAAAAAAAGTAGAAAAAAAATCTTTGAAAAAAGCTGAAAAAGGAGAAAAAGTAGAATAAAGAAAAAGAAAAAGAAAAGAGAAGAAATGTTGAATAAAAGCTAAAGCTCTCCATCTTTGTTGAAAAAGTCATAACCCCAAATCTAGAGTGTTGCTCTTTTTCCAATTATAATTTGCTCCTTGTTCATATTAGTCAAATCTCTTTTAGATTAGTAATGTTTAGGTGTGAAACTCTCTCATTTTTGTTTATCTCCATACCCTTTCTTTGTTTAACCACTAACCCTTAGCCCCGTTATAAGCCGAATAAAGACCTATTTGATCATTTCATGCATTCCAAAGATCGATCTAGTGGGAGTAACAAAGGCAAGCCTATGGGATCTCATCTTTAGCCATGTTTTGCATAATCTCAACTTAGCATTTATGCACACAGGATCCTCACATAATCTAATAATTTGGCACTTGGTTATTGGCTTGGGAAGAAAACTTGTTTGTGAGGCCTAAATGATTCTTGAAAATTGGACGGGTTGTCATGAGTTGGTTTGTGGTTGCTTGGTGGTGCAAGAAGGAAGTGGAATAAATGTTCATTGCTTGGTAGTGGTTATCCTAGTCTTTGCTTGAGGACAAGTATTGTTATAGTGTGGGGGAGTTGATAACTCTATTTCTAAATGCCTTTTTACCCCACTTGCCATTTATTTTTATAGTAAAGTATTGTTACTTGAGTGGAATTTGTTACTTGATTGTGTGATTTTGTATTAAAGGTCTATTCATCCGCAACAAGTAGAAAAGGAAGCACATTTGATGGCTTCGAATCAATTTTTGGTAGCTTAGGATTCCACTCAAGGAGGGAGAAGAGCAGCGGAGCGCACAATGGAGCAAGAAACAAAGAAAAAGCTGGAAAATGAAGGGAAACGACCCATGACACGACCATGTCCATGGACGTTTCAGTCCGGCCCAGAAACGAAAAAGTCACAGACCGAAACGGCCCATGACACGGCCGTGTCCCTGCCCGTTTTGGTCTGTGATGTTCTGTTTAAGCGCGTTTTTGCTGTAATTTTAGGGGATTCCGAACCCTAGCTAGTTTAGACTCTCTCTCTAATATTTTCCTTAGCCATTTTCATCTTAGAATAGCCTAGATTGACATTGTAGAACACTTTGCAAGCATCTTTTGGTGGTTTTGGAAGGGATTCCAACAACATCTCTCCATCATTAATAGTAAATCTCTTATTTCCTCTTCTTCAAGTGTTTTTACTTTTATTGTATATTTATGTTTTCCTTGTTGAATCTTGTTATGTTTACCTTAAATATGAGTGAGTAGTCTTTCATATAGGTTAGATTTGGTGTTTATTGCTCTTATTGATGCTAGTTGGATGATTATTGCATAAAGGGGATGAACACCCATTTAGGGTTCTTGAGTTTGAGTTGGATGTTGTTTTATCTTTCAATGGTTAATGCGCGCTAATCGTTGTTTGTCTTTGGAAAGTCTTCCATCACAATGGAAATTGGATGGGAGACTTGAGCCAACCCAATCTCAAACCTATTTTCTCTTTTGTGGAAATAGGGGTAGATTTGGGGCTTAAATAGCTTTTGTCCTTCAAGAACTTGGGTTGATACACCATTGGAATGGGGCAACATTTGTTCTAATCCTTGTGAAAACTACTGATGTCCTTGCATTTTTACACTCCCGCTCACATTGACCCATTTTTACACTCCCGCTCACATTGCATCAGTAGGTATCAACCCAAGTTCTTGAAGGACAAAGGTTGCCCCATTCCAATGGTGTATCAACCCAAGTTCTTGAAGGACAAAAGCTATTTAAGCCCCAAATCTACCCCTATTTCCACAGAAGAGAAAATGGGTTTGAGATTGGGTTGGCTCAAGTCTCCCATCCAATTTCCATTGTGATGGAAGACTTTCCAAAGACAAACAACGATTAGCGCGCATTAACCATTGAAAGATAAAACAACATCCAACTCAAACTCAAGAACCCTAAATGGGTGTTCATCCCCTTTATGCAATAATCATCCAACTAGCATCAATAAAAGCAATAAACACCAAATCTAACCCATATGAAAGACTACTCACTCATATTTAAGGTAAACATAGCAAGATTCAACAAGGAAAACATAAATATACAATAAAAGTAAAAACAGTTGAAGAAGATGAAATAAGAGATTTACTATTAATGATGGAGAGATGTTGTTGGAATCCCTTCCAAAACCACCAAAAGATGCTTGCAAAGTGTTCGACAATGTCAATCTAGGCTATTCTAAGCTAAAAATGGCTAAGGAAAATATTAGAGAGAGAGTCTAAACTAGCTAGGGTTCGGAATCCCCTAAAATTACAGCAAAAACGCGCTTAAACAGAACATCACAGACCAAAACGGGCAGGGACACGGCCGTGTCATGGGCCGTTTCGGTCTGTGACTTTTTCGTTTCTGGGCCGGACTGAAACGTCCATGGACATGGTCGTGTCATGGGCCGTTTCCCTTCATTTTCCAGCTTTTTCTTTGTTTCTTGCGCCATTGTGTGCTCCGCTGCTCTTCTCCCTCCTTGAGTGGAATCCTAAGCTACAAAAAATTGATTGGAAGCCATCAAATGTGCTTCCTTTTCTACTTGTTGCGGAATAATAGATCTTTAACACAAAATCACACAATCAAGTAACAAATTCCACTCAAGTAACAATACTTTACTATAAAAATAAATGGAAAGTGGGGTAAAAAGGCATTTAGAAATAGAGTTATCACCTACCCCCTAACCCTAACCCTAAACCCTAACCTAGACCCCAAACCTAAAACCTCACCTAAACCCTATCCCCTAACTTAACCCTAAAACGAAAACCATAACCCCTAACCCTATACCATAAACCTTAAACTAACACCTAACCCTAAATTCTAAACCCTAAACCCTAAATGATAATACCTAAGCCCTAACCCTAAACCCTAAACCTAACTCTAAACACTAAACCCTAACCCAAAACCCTAAGCCCTAACCCAAAACCCTAAATCCTAACCCTAAAGCAAAAGCCCTAACCCCTAACCCTATACAATTAACCTTAAACCCAAACCCAAACCCAAACCCCCCTAAACCTTAACCCAAAACCCAAAACCCAAACCCTAAAATGAAAGCCCTAATCCCAAAACCCCAAACTCTAAACATAAACCCAAACCCTAAACCATAACAAACCTAAAATCTAAACCCTAAACCTAACTCTAAACACTAAACCCTAAGCCCTAACCCTAAACCCTAAATCCTAACCCTAAAACGAAAGCCCTAACCCCTAACCCTATACCATAAACCCTAAACCTAAACCCCTAAACATAAAACCTAAACCCTAACTTAAAACCTAACCCTAAACCCTAAACTAACACTAAACCCTAAGCCAACACCAAACCCTAAACTCTAAACCCTAACCCTAAATGTTAATACCTAAGTTCTAAGCCCTAAACCTAACCCTAACCCTAAACCCCAAACTCTAAACATAAACCCAAACACTAAACCCTAAACCCTAAACCAGCCATAAACACTTGGATTTCTCACTTTGATACAATTCTTGGATTGATTCTTGGATGGTTTTCAAATGAGCCCCCATGAGGGTATTTATACCCATTCCACCTCGTCAATGGATGATGGAGATTTATTTAATCCTAAACTCTAAACCCTAAATGCTAATTCCTAATCCTTAAACCTAAGCCTTAAGCCAAAAAAAAATCCTAAGCCCTTGTCACAGACTCGTTTTCCCCTAACAATGTCTCGTGTTTCCCTAACAATGTCTTGTGCAGCTTCAACTATATTCCCCCTCAAATAGCTAAGTCAGTCTCGTTCCTCCCTCAAAAAGTATGCAAAGTAAGCGATGAGAGGGCTACGAAAATAAATAAGGCAAGAAGCTAAAGGAAACACTTGAATTTTGTAGGGAACTTGTATTATTTCTACACTTGGATTCCTCACTTCGATACAATTTTTGGAATGATTCTTGGATTGTAGGATGGTTTTCAAATGAGCCCCATGAGGGGTATTTATACCCATTCCACCTCCTCAATGGATGATGGATATTTATTTAATCCTAAACCCTAAACCTTAATTCCTAATCCGAAACCCTAAACCCTAATTCCTAATCCGAAACCCTAAACCTAAAACCTAAAACCTAAAACCTCACCAAACACTAAACCCTATCCCCTAACTTAACCCTAAAACGAAAACCATAACCCCTAACGCCTAAACCTATACCATAAACCCTAAACCTTAAGCCTAAATCCTAAACAAACCTTAAACCCTAAACCAACACCTAACCCTAAATTCTAAACCCTAAACCCTAAAACCTAAGCTTAAGCCCTAACCTTAAACCCTAAACCCTAAACCTAACTCTAAACACTAAACCCTAAGCCCTAATCCAAAACCCTACACCCAAAACCCTAACCTTAAACCCTAACCCTAAAACAAAAGCCCTAACCCCTAAACCTATACCATAAACCTTAAGCCCTAACCCAAACCCAAACTCTAACCCTACCCCCCCTAAACCCTAAACCCAAAACACAAACCCTAAAACGAAAGCCATCCCTAAGCCCTAACCCTAAACCCCAAACTCTAAACATAAACCCAAAACCCTAAACACTAAACTTAACCCTATACCCTAAACCCTAAACACAAAAACCTAACCCTAAACCCTATACCCTAATTGTAAACCCTAAATTTGAATAGTACCCTAAATCCTAACCACCCATAACCCAAACCCTAAAACCCTAAACCCTAAATAAACCCTAACCCCCTAAACCTTAAACTATAAACCCTAAACCTAAACCCTAAATAAACCCTAAACCCCTAAACTTAAAACCTAGACCCTAAACCATTAAAACCCAACGCCATTTGCCCCCCAACTTTCTATCTCTAGATTCTCTCTGACTTCTCTCTAGAATTTAGGGAAAAATGAAAATTGCGTAAAAAACAAAAAGTCCAAGTACTTGAGGAAATTATCGTATTGTCCAAGCGTGAGATTGCGATCCGAAAAATCAATGGCGGAGCCGCCGGTGGCACCGCCATCAAAGAGAGGACCGGCAACAAAGGAAAAGATTGCTACGGGAAGCAATTTACAATCGCGTGAGAAGGCAAATTGCGATCCAGAAAAATCAAAAAAGAAAATGAATCGGAGGCCGACTGGGGACTGTCCGATCGCTGCTGATAGTGATCCAAGAGTGACTGTGGATCCGGAGAATGCTAAGGAGAAGGAGGGGATTGACACACAGACACAAGAACGAGAATCGGATCGATTGGCTAGTGACGATCATCCGATTGAACAAAGAGAGAATGACAATCAGGAGAACAACCGAGATAATGAAGAGGAATCCTCGCGGAAGGAGAATTGTGAGGAATCAGATGAGATTAAAGCTGAGAAGGCCACTGATCAATCTAAAACTGCAATTTCGGAGGAATAAAGCAAAGAATTACGGAAAATAATGGAAATCAATAAGGATACAGATCTGGAAAGAAGAAATTTAGCTCTCCTGGAAGCAGTTCGGTGTATCAAGGAGAAACTGGAACAGGGAGAGCAATCGGAAACAGAGATGGAAGAAGAATCACAATCTAATGTGGTTCCGATCAAAGTTGGTAATCTGAACTTTCAAATTGAAGCGGAAAAATTAGAAGCAATTTTCAATCGATCCAAAAATAATGAAGGATCGGTTGAAGAGCTACTTGCGGACCATTTTGTCCGAAATGTCTCGGAAATCATTGAGGGACGAATAGAGGAGATTAGAAGGGAGGCTGAACAGAATCCGTCAAAGCTGGAGGAGGCCTTCCGAGAGAAGTTGAAAGCAAAAGTGAAGAGTGAAGGTGAAACTCAGATGAAGAACAAAGAAGTCTCGTTTGCACCTGAAAACGAACCAGAAGATAAAAGTGGAAAGAATAAGGAAAAGGAAAAGGAAGCACATAAGAAGGTGGAGATCAAAGAGGAGTTACCAACCAATGTGGCATCAGTGAGTGGAACAAAGGTGGAGGAGGTGCCACACTCAGTCAAATTTGGTGCAACAGAGGTATGCAAACAACCTATTTGTGAAAATGTCAAGCCGAAAAATGAGAGCAAAGGTCTAGGCAGACCTGTGGACAGAAATCAGGGATCAAATGGGGCAGGGAATAAGTTTAACCAATGAAATGTGACAAAGAAAGTAACATCCCTGTTTACTGGGGATGTGAGCAAGGCAGATGGGGGAATCTTTGAGGGACTCCCAAAACCAAGCATAGCAGAGAAAGAAGTGGGAGTTCACAAAGGTCTCCCATCCATCAGATTCAAGAAGGAGGAGACCTCTCAAATGAATGTTGTAGAAAAGCATTTGCTTATTGGAAAATTTTCATGGGGAAAGCCTAGCTTGGAGGACATCAGGAGAACCTTTGCAAACAGGTATATTCTAAAAGGCTCAGTTGAAATTGGTTGGATAGACCCAAGACATGTGTCATTAACCTTCTCCCAGGAGGCAGATTGCATAAACATCCTCATGCTTGAACAGATCATGTTTGGGTCATTCCAGATGAGACTGTTCAGGTGGACTATGGAGTTCTCTACAGATAGAGAACCAAGTCTAGCCCCAGTGTGGGTGAGACTGCCTAAGTTGAGTGCTAATTGTTTTACAATGGAGACACTTAGGCAAATAAGCAAGCCAATAGGCAGATTTCTAGCACCTGATTTTGCTACATTGAACTTCACTAGGCCTAGCTATGCTAGGCTTAAGGTGGAAATAGATCTTTTGAAACCTCTAGTCCATGAAATCTTTATTGGTTTTGATGAGGAACCTGGACTAGAGGATGTGGGTTATGTGCAACAAATAATATATGAGAGAGTACCTTTGTACTGCTCTACTTGTTACAAACAAGGCCATGCTGCAGAAGTATGTAGGCAGGCCTTGGCTGGAAATGTTCATAATGCAGGTAGGAATAATGGAACAAGAGGCAGAAATGAGAATAGGGAAGGAAATGGTGGGAGAAGACAAAGCAGAAGTGCAGGACCAGGGAGCAGAAATCAATCAAGGGAACACAATCAAAATAGGAAAAATGGAGTCAAAGACCCTAGGCAGCACCAGCCCTGGGGTACTAACACACAAAGGCAGCAAAATACTAAGGAGGGAAAAGGAGGCCCTGTAGAGCAACAGGGCAAGGAACAAAATATAAAATTAAAACAGCCTGGGGTGGTAGGACTGGAAAAACAGAATCAGAGGGAGAATAAGGGAGGGAAAGAACATGAGAGGGCTCCAGGGGAAACATTTGAAGTAATTGGAACAAAATATGAGTGGTAGAGAGGCTTGAAAAACATGAGGGAAGGGATGGGAGTAAACTGGGGAAAATAGGAGTGGGAGGTTATTTTGAAACATTAAGGGATTTAGGGGAGGGAGAAGAAAATCAGGAAGGGAGGAGGCAAGAATGGGATCCAGGAGAGGGAAAAGATGAAGAATCTGACAGTGATGAGGAGGATTCAGAGGATAATTTTTCCTTATCCATGGAACTTAGTGAGGAAGAAGGAGAGATAACAGAGAAAAGAGAGGAGGTGGAGGTGGGGATTGAGAAGGATTGCAATGAGGCAAATGTGACTCCTCCTAATCAAAAGAAGAAGAAGGGATCAGGCAGTGGAAAGAAGAAGGCTAATGCCTCTAAGAGAGGGGGGGGCAAAAAAGGTCAAAATGAGGATATTATGTTGGAATGTAAGGGGTGTTGGGTCCCAGGGCACTCCTTACTGGAACAATGATATGAAAATAAAACATACTGAAGAGAAAGAGCAAGTAATGACAGTTGCTTTTGAAAATCCAAATTACGATGAGGAGATCCATATCTCCTTTGTTTATGCAAACTACAATCCAAGAAAGAGAAGAGAGTTGTGGGAATACCTAGAGGAGAAAGCTGAAAGCTGGCAAGGATGTTGGGCTGTCATGGGAGACTTTAATTGCATACTGAGTGTGGGAGAAAAGAAAGGGGGAACACCTTACAATTTGGCAAAAAGTAGGGAGTTTCAAAATTGTGTGGAAAAATCTGGGCTGAGAGATGTGTCATACTATGGAGGAAAGTTTACCTGGTGGAATGGAAGAAATGGAGACCAAGCTGTATGGAAAAGACTTGATAGATGTATGGTGAATGATACCTGGGAAAGTAAAATTAAAACATACATTCAATATCTTTCAAAAACTGGGTCTGATCACTCCCCTATGATAGTTGAAATGGAACCGCAGTTGAAAATGGGAAAGAAACATTTCATGTATTTGAATGTCTGGAGTGAGCATGAGAAATTTATGGGAATTGTAAGGAAAGCTTGGGAGGGGAGGGTGTATGGGAATGCCATGTTCAGATTCAAAGAAAAATTGAAAAGGGTGAAAGCTGCATTAACAGAGTGGAATTGGAGGGAGTTTGGAAATATCTTTGAGAAAATAAAAGAGGGAGAAGAGAGGGTGAAAAAACGTGAGGAAATAGTGCAGAATAATCCTGGAGAGAGTGAATTGATTATGTATAAAAAGGCACAAGCTGAACTGAAAAAAGCCATAGCTGTGGAGGAGAGATTTTGGCAACAAAAGGCTCATATGAAATGGGTAGTGGAAGGGGAAAGGAATTCAAAATATTTCCATAGTCTTGTGAAAGAAAGAAGGAAAAGGCAGGTAATTCATAAGATAAAAAATTCTGAGGGTGAATGGGTGAGGGAACAGAAGGGCATAGCAGAACTGGCAGTGGATTACTATCAAAAAATGTTCTCAGCAGAGGAGGCTGAGATTGATCTAACAGTGTTTCAATGTTTACAGGGAAAAGTCACAGAGGAGGAGAATAAAAACTTGACAGCAAAACCTATAATGGAGGAAGTAAAGCAAGCTGTGGATAGCATGAGTCCTAACAGTGCAGCAGGGCCAGATGGTTTTGGTGGAGGTTTCTACCTAACCTGCTGGCCAATCATCAAGGAGGATTTTTATCAGGTAATAGAGAATTTCTTTGAGGGCAAAGCCCTAACAAAATACATGACACACACTACTATAGTTTTGATACCAAAGACTCAGAACCCTGCCAATTTCTCATAATACAGGCCAATAAGCCTTAGCAACTTCTGCAGTAAGGTGATCTCCAAAATATTGGTAGTAAGGCTTGCAAATGTTCTAGCTACGCTTGTTGGCCCATATCAGGCAGGGTTTGTTAAGGGAAGGAGCATAATAGATAATATTCTTCTAGCTCAAGAGCTGTGCCATGGCATGAATGCTCCTAATGAGGATATAGTTTTAAAATTGGATATGACAAATATGACAGGATGTCTTGGGAGTGTGTCTTTGCTGTCCTTAGGACTTTTGGTTTTAGTGAGAAGTGGATTGACTTGGTCAACAGGACCATAAATAATATCTGGTATTCAGTCTTGGTAAATGGGAACCAATGTGGTTTCTTTCATTCCACACGGGGTCTTAGGCAGGGGGACCCATTATCCCCTAGCCTTTTTATTCTTGCTGCTGAGTTGTTGTCTAGTTTATTGAATCAAAATGAGGTTAATTTTACACAATCAAGGAATGGTCCAGCAGTGGGGCATTTATCTTTTGTTGATGACATGATTGTTTTTACATCTGGAAAGGGGGGTGGAGTGGAAAGAGTCATGAAAACAATAGAGATTTATGAGAGGCAATCAGGGCAATTAGTGAACAAAAGCAAGAGTGGTTTTTATATGCATGAGAGAGTAGGAAGAGAGGTAGTGAACAGAGTGAAAGTTATAACAAAATGCAAAGAAAAAGAGTTCCCATTCACTTACTTAGTGTCCTGTTTACAGAGGGAAAAAGAAGGTGAGTATGTTTGCACCTTTAGTGGAAAGGATTGCGGCTAGATGTAAAGGGTGGCATAACAGGCTCCTCTCTCAGGGGGGCAAATCTGTGTTAATAAAATCTGTTTTGCAGGGTATTCCGATGCATATCTTTTCTGCAATTGACCCTCCAAAAGCTGTTGTAAAGCAGATAGAAAAAGTGTTGGCTGATTTCTTTTGGGGGGGTGTAGATGGCAAGCTCAAATACCACTGGAGCTCTTGGGAATCTATGGCAAAAGACACGAAAAGAGGAGGTGTAGGGTTTACCAGCATTAGAACTATGGTGGCTGCTGCAGGATCAAAACTATGGTGGCACTTTAGAACTGATGAATCTCTTTGGAGGAGGTTTTTGGAGGCAAAATATTGTGAGAGGTCTCATCCTGTTTGCAAGCATTGGCAATACAAAGATTCTCACATTTGGAGAAGGATGGTGGAAGCAAGGGGGAGAATTGAAAAAAGTATACATTGGAAAGTGGGAAGGGGGGATGTGAATATTTGGTGGGATAACTGGACAGGGGAAGGAGCTTTGGTTGAAGTGATGGGGCTATCAGGTAAAACAAGATCAAGAGAAAGGTTGAAGGATTTTTGGATAAATGGAAGATGGGAGGTGGGAGATCTGGATGAGGAGGTAAAAAGAAGGGTTCAAAGAGTAAGGCTGAATGAACAGATGGAAGACAGAGCTATATGGGAGCCTGAAAGCAGTGGTAAATTTACCTATGCTGCTGCAAAAGAGTTTGATAAGAGACAGGAGGAGGTGCGAGTGAGCAATAGACATTGGTGTAGGAAGATTTGGGCCAAACATGTGCCATGGAAGATGTTTTTTTTAACCTGGAGGGTCTTTAAGAGGAAACTACCAATGGATGATGTGCTAACCAAGTTTGGGATTAATGTTGTATCAAAATGCAGTTGTTGTGATAACCCTGAAATATGCACCCTCCAGCATGTGTTCTGTACTGGAGATATTGCAAAGCATGTATGGAAGTATTTTGCAAGGTCACTTGGAATTGATGTGCATATGGGAAGGATTGAGCAGGTCTGTCAACACTGGTGGAGGAGGAGATCAGGGAACAGACTTGAGAGATTTCTAATGGAGAGACTTCCAATGGTAATTTTGTGGGAACTATGGATTAATTATACACAGGAGAGATATGGAGAGGGAAGAACTTCGATTGCTAGAATCATTTTTAAGGTTACAAAAGCTATGGCTGAATGTATAAGCAGAAGGTGGCAGAAATGGGATCCATTCCCAGTTAACTGGGTTGCAATTTTGAAAAGAGTGGATAACTTCATAGTACAAAGGATCACTGAAAGAGATAGTTGGTGTAAACCTCCAGGAGGGTGGGTAAAGATCAATGTTGCAACAAGTAAAAGGAGGAGGAGCTGTGTTTTTTTGGTTAGGCAAGCAGAGGGGAGGGTTTTTTTAGCTGGTGTGTACACTAGTGGAGTTGTGAACACTATCAAGAGGCAGATGGTTAATGATGTGTTGAGGTGGTGTGAGCTTAAAGGGCTTGACAAGATAATTGTGGAATCAGATGAGGAGGGTGTATTGAGAATGGATTTGAGAGTTGCAGGAGGAGTGGTGCAGATGTCAAAGTGCGGGGAGAAGGTTAATTGCTTTGCTGCTTGTTTGGCTAACAGAGCTGAGGGGGAGAATATTATTTGGAAGGCTGGGGGTTTACCAAAGGGTTTTCAATATTTGATGGCCCTAGAAGGGTATCCTCACTTTGCCTTTCTTCCTGGCCATGACATAAGTTGATTGTTTGCTGATGATGGTGGTGAGGCTGTACACTACTCTGAGGCAGGTTCAGCAGGACCAACTGATGACTGATGCTGGAGTCTATGCTGCTGTGATGCTGGAACAAAGTATGATGATAGCGGCTGCAGATTCTTAGAACCAGACTGTTAGGATTGTGGCAGCTGCAGGTTTTTTGAGCCAGAAACAGATTTGAAAATCTGAAGTAGAATGCTATGTGTGATTTACTGTTGTGATTGTATATTGCATGAGTGTCATAAGTTTTTTTCTGTGCAGGAACATGCAAAGTAAAGCTGTCAAGCCTCAATGGGGCTCTTGGAGTGCATTTCAGGCTGCTCATCTGCTCCTCTCAGGCTGCACAGAGTATGACTGCCTCCCAAACCATCTGTAGTTTAAGAATAGGATATTGGTCCTCTCATAGTACACACATTGAGGTAAGAGTGTTCTCAGGCTAGGAGCTGCTCTCAAAGTGCTGAATGGCATGGTGGTTTGAAAGTAGAGTGGTTGAAAATATGAAAGAATGAAAGAATGATAGAACCTAAACCATTAACACTAACCTTAAACTCTAAATCCAAACCCTAAATCCCTAAACCCAAAACCCAAACCCTAAAAAAACAAGCCCCGCCCCCTAACCCTAACCCTAAACCCTAACCTAGACCCCAAACCTAAAACCTCACCTAAACCCTAAACACTAAACCCTAAACCCTAAATGATAATACCTAAGCCCTAAGCCCTAACCCTAAACCCTAAACCTAACTCTAAACACTAAACCCTAACCCAAAACCCTAAGCCCTAACCCAAAACCCTAAATCCTAACCCTAAAGGAGCGTGGCTTTGTGCGAGACGCTCGGGAGAAAAGCTCGGGAGTATAACATTGTGCGGGATACTCGGAGGAGTGCGGCTTTGTGCAGAACACTCGTGAAGACTAAGTGTAGCTGGGTGCAAAACACTTGGTTGAGGAGCGTAGCTGGGTGCAAGACGCTCGTGAACGTAGTTGGGTGCAAGACGCTCGAGTTTGAGTGTTGTTGTAGGCAAAGAGCATTCGGAGTAGCAGATGCTAGAAGGGCACTGATCCACTATTTGTATCTGGTTGATTGAAGATAGTGGAAATCTTCCTTGGAGTGAAGGAAGAAGTGGAGTAGGAGAATTACACCATCTCCGAACCACTATAAATCTCTCTGTCTCTTTACTTTGCTTGCACCATATTTATTATTGCATGCATATCCCGTACTAACCCACTAACTGATATATCCATCTGGGACTTTCAAAGTCATACGTGTGCATGCATAGCATTACATTGCATATTTTATTACAAGTCTTCATATTCAAAGTGCATGTACTGAGCATTTCAATTTCCTAGAGCTTATTCACTATTCATGCACTATTCACACACTATTCCTTACTATTCATGCACTATTCACATTTATTTGTAAGGGATTCCTCCTGATTCATACAAACCCATTTACTATTCATTCTTTATTTATCATCTGTGTTTGCTTTTGCATGTGATATATCTCTTCATATCTGATCAAGCTTTTTATAGCACTTTACGTACTGATATTCCGCTGCGAACTCTAAGTTGTTTGCTTTGTGCTTGCTACCTAGAGTTGAAATTACCAAAGTGTTATAATTTTTGAATTTGTTAAAAAGTCTATTCACTCCCCCCCCCCTCTAGACTTTTCCACCCTATCGGGACTAACACACACACCATTTGATGGGAAAGACTTATACAAAGTAAACTCCTCGAAATTGTTAGATGTTGGTCTCATCCCCCTATTACTGTGTAGTCTATGCACACAAAAGTGTTAAAACTCAGTTGGTGAGGTCAGGAAATCGTCATGCACATTACCATGACCTAGTTGGTCGTGAGGCTGCTATGAAACACGAAGTTACCTACACGCTAGTAAAAAAAATGTTAGACTATGGTGAATCCTCCTTCACGCAAAAAATCATGAAAAAGACAATAATTTTCTAAATTACCAATCACTAAAATATCAAAACCAACTAACTTCATAAACCCACAATGGAAATCACCACTAGCTTTAGATGCATAATGTGTGCATACACCCTGGTTCCTTTTACTATGTATGTGTCATCGCCAGAAAGTAAACACTGCATTTTTCTTATTTAGGCCATTTTTCCAGTAGTTACCTATGGAGCACTGCATACTATGGGGTAAGGAAAAATGTCCATACTATGGAAAAATGTCCCTGGAAAAATGTCCATACTATGGAGTAAGGAATAAACACTGCATTCTACTGGAAAAATGTCCTCATCTGTGATCTGTTCTTACCACTGAATAAACATGCATTTATAAGCACTGCATTTTGAAACATTCTACTGGAAAGTTATGCCTAGACCATAAAGATAGGAAACCAAAAATAATAGAATTGAACAATAAGAAAGCTGAGAAATCAAAATGAG
>CM008336.1:41671199-41687867 GCA_002525835.2 Ipomoea batatas | reverse complement strand
TTGATGCCCAAAATAGACTGTTCTGTGTGGCCAAATTACCATACGGGATAATTTACACTAATGTCCTCTTAAATTTTTTGCTTGACTTTTCAGCGCATGGGATATGTATTTCCTAAGAGATCTGAGAGATCACCTGTATTTACACCTCCACAATCACGTCCAATGGCATCCTATCCTCAAAACCCTTGCAAACATGAATCAAGAGAGAATGCAGCTGAGTCTTCAGCAGAAGCTGAGTTTCCAACACTGAGGTGAATCTTTTAATTATCATATTCTAATTGGAGGACAAGTAAAATAAGATCTGCTAGTGCTAGTAGATAAATTGAATTAATGCTTATGCTAGTAGTATCATTGATGGATAAATAGTGAGAACTAATGCTAATATAAGTTTTATTTTTGTTTTGTTGAAGTAATCAATTCATTAACTAAATAAGGTACCTGTTGAGTTTATAGCATGTGCCTTTTGCCTTTTTGCATGTGTTGTGAACTGGTTGATATAACCCATGTTGGTGATATACTCTAGGTTAGCCTATGGGTATATATGTGTGTACTCTTGTGTTATCAAGTGTATTTTTCAAGCTATGACTTAAATAAAATCTTCCCCAATTATTCAACATGGTATCAGTGTCACGTTTGTGGCCTGATTTCCTTCCAGCAAGCAGCAGTAAGCACTGTTCACACACTGACATCTTTTTCCTTTTCCTCATTCATTAGTTTCTAAGAGTTACTGTTCAAACCCTAATTTCCTAAACATCTCGGCTTACAAAAATGTTGCTGCCCAATTTTTTGGCCACCGGAAACCTGGACACATGCTCTCATATGCTACCTTGCTCTGCTGCCTCTGATGTCACAAGCCTCCATGAGCCAGTGCGTGTGACCATCTCCAGTGACCTTTTCCAGCAAAATTCTCTAGTTCCACTTGTGTGAGTCATCCAATTGGATCCATCCCATCAAAATTGGGGATTTCAACAGTTCTGCTTGTCACCTTGATGGGATCCACTGAGGGCAAAGGGGAATAGGTAATGGCTGGAATGGATATTTCCATATGAGAGTTAACTATTGCATTGGTGATTGTGGTGGATGTGCTAGGATTCAGCCAACCCTTTCCCTTTGACTGCAAGGGTGACCCGGGTCGGAGAGTTTGGATTTGGCATCTTCCATGCTAGTCAATTGTCTGTCCACATCTCTGTGGAATTCTTCCTAACTCTTCTCTCTAAGGCTTCTACTCTAGATTCCATTTGTATCATCCTGAAAAGAGGTCAGACCAATTGATGGTGTAAAGATGCAGGAGTCGAGCAAAAGAATTAAATTGGAATATAAATTGCAAGAACAGAAAAGTAAACCCAGGAATCCAAAGCTGGAATTCCCCAGTCTTGATGAATGTCCATAGAAACAGAATGGTCAACTTTGCTTTGAACCATGCTAAACTGTTGAATAACAACACTACTAAACCTCTCAAACCAAGCATGGGGGACTACTTCGAACCATAGAGAGAACATTTGAGATGACAATTGTCAAACTAAATTGTTTCTTGTTTTAGCCACAAAGCTAGGAGGTTGCTCTATATACACTTATTTTTTTAGATCACCATGAAGGAAGACATTCTTGATATCCAATTGATACAACAGCCAATGGTGATTTGCTGCTATTGAAAGGAAAAGATGGACAAAGGCAATTTTTGCCACTAGTGAGAGAGTATCTATGTAGTCAATACCAAACACTTGTGTGGAAACAAACCAATCGCTTTATACAAATGATATCTCATGCTTTTACTTTGCTGTTCGTAAAATGTTAAATATCAAGAAGTTGGAGACATCAATGAATTTTTTAGCAAAAATTCAAGGGCTCATGGCTGAATTCAATAAGCTCATGCTTGTTGGGAGATCACTAGTGGACAACTTGCCTAGCAAGACAAATTCTTTGTTGTCTTTTCTCTTCTGAGACTTGGCTCTAATACCATGTTGAAAAATGAAAGGACTTTATTGATTGAAAAGGCTTAAACAAGGATTACAACCAGGCCACAGTATATCGGCACACAAAAGACACAAGAGTAAAAGCAAATAAATGAAGAAGGCTGCCCAAGGTGACTAATGACTATTACAAGGAACCTAGAACCCTTAAACAAAGATACGATGCCCAAGACATAGTAAATTGACAGACATAATACTTCAAGAAGAGGTATTCCCTGTCTTTGAAATTTTTGTAATAGAGCAGGGCATACACATTAACGTTGGAATTTTATGGCAAACCAATCATAGCAAATGTTGCTCAAAACCAAACAGAAGGCTCAGGTTCTCACATCATAGCAAAGGTAGAGTGTAATGAATTTCTTTGCCTTAAGGGTGCAAAAGCTTCCATTATTCCTGAAAATTCTCTAACTGCTCTTAGTGCTAAAGTTTTCATTATCTCTGAAAATCCTGTAGCTACCCTGCATGCACATTTTGTTTGGACCTTTGACTCTGGAGCTACAAGTGCGTTAGAAGATGATTGGCATATGAATGTTAAGGGTGAGCACTAAGATGTGTGGAAAAACTCTTAAGTTTCAAGTGTAGTTTAAGTTATAGTTTCAAAGTTCATTCAAGGTTCAAGTTTCACATTTCAAATTTCAAAGTTTAAGTTCCAAGTCCTTCAAAGCTCAAGGTTCAAGTTAAAAGTCAAGTAATGTAAAGTCACAAGTCTAATGGGAATTGAGGGATCTTTGTGTCAAGTCTGGAGCCTATGAAGCTCCAGCTTTAAGGGGGTGTTGAAACTATTAAGAATCCCACATTAAAAAATAAGAGAGAAACATATGGATTTGTAAGGCCATGGGTTAGACTAGCTAGTTGATTGGATTCAATCTTTTAGTGCAGTTTGACCAATGTGCATTACAACCTAGTTGGTTGACCTTAACCCAACCATAGATTCTAATATGATACCAGAGCTTGATCGGTACACTTTGTGTTCACCCAGTTGTTTGTTAATGGTATTAGTGGCGTCCAAGCTTCCGTTTCAAGGGGAGGGTCTCGGTCCACTTTGAGTTCACCTGCTTGTCTGTGGTATTGTTGGTGGATTGTTGGTGTCCAAAGGATCCAATCCAATTGCAAGTGGTCAACTGGTTAGATTCAAAATGGCCCGGTTGTCTACTTGAGGGGGAGTTTTAAGAGTACCACATTGAAAAATAAGAGATAAACATATGAGTTTATAAGGCCATGAGTTAAAGTAGGTAGTTAATTGGATTCAATCTTTTAGTTTGGCTTGGGCCCATGTGTATTACAACCCAGTAGAGTGACAATCCAACCTTAGATTCTAGCAAGCTTATATCATGTGCCTTTTGGTTTTATGCATGCTTTTAATGTGTGTCCTTTGATATTTCCTAAGTGTGTGAACTGGTTGATATAATCTATGTTGGTGATATATTCTAGGTTAGCCTATGGGTATATATATGTGTGTACTCTTGTGTTATCAAGTGTATTTTTCTAGCTATGACTTAAATAAAATCTTCCCAGTTATTCAACAGTGCCAATATGGTGCACAAAAAATAATTTCTTTATGGAATATCAATGGTTCATAAGAAATGTTGTAATGCACATACTAGAATTGTTAAAATAGTAGAAGGAAGAGGAAGAAATGATCCTTTATTTTCATTCAGTATCTCCAAGTTCTCCATATTGCAACCATATATATAGGCATAAAGAAAAGCATATGAAAGGACATGATAAATGCTGAAAACTACTCTTCTCAAGGCTACAACTTCCTAGAGTAGAGTAAATATGACTGCCTATTTCCAACACCCCCCCTCAAGCTGGAGCATATAAATCAAATGCTCCAAGCTTGCTAAAAATGTATTCAATCCTAGGTCCACGAAGAGGTTTAGTGAGAACATCAGCAAGTTGGTCATTTGACCCAACAAATGAGGTAATGATGTCTCCAGATGCAGCCTTTTCTCGTATAAAGTGACAATCAACCTCAATATGTTTTGTTCTTTCATGATAGACCGCATTGGAGGCAATATGCAAAGCTGCTTGATTATCACAAATCAATTTCATAGGACCAAGTTTATAGAAATTGAGTTCTGTGAGAAGCTGTTTAATCCAAATTAGCTCACATATTCCAAGTGCCATTGCTTGGTATTATGCTTCTGCACTTGAGCGGGCAGCAACATTTTGTTTCTTGCTTTTCCAAGAAACGAGATTACCACAAAAAAGAATACAATATCTTGATGTTGATCTTCTATCCCAAGGGCATCCAGCCCAATCTACATCTGTATATCCAACAACTTCTGTGTGTCCATGATCCTTATAAAGTAATCTTGTACCTGGAGATCTTTTCAAATGTCTCAAGATTCTAATGGCTGCATGCCAATGACTTTGACATGGCTCTTTTAGAAATTGGCTAACTATACTTACAGAAAATGAGATGTCTGGACGGGTGATCGTCAAGTATAGTAGCTTGCCAACTAATCTTCGGTATCTAGATGGATTGCATAGAGGCTCCCCCTGTCTTGGAAGAAGCTTGCCATTTGGATCCATGGGTGTGTCAACTGGTTTGCAGCTTGTCATACTTGTTTCTTCAAGAATGTCTAAAACATATTTCCGTTGGGCCACATAGATACCCTTTCCAGATTGAGCAACTTCAAAATACCAAGAAAATATTTTAATTTCCCAAGGTCTTTTGTCTCAAAATGTTGACACAAGTATTTCTTGAGCTGTTCTATTCCATCTGTATCATCTCCTGTGATGACGATGTCATCAACATAAACCACAAGATATATGCTTTTTCCAAGAGAATGCTTACAGAAGACAGAATGGTCAGCCTTGCTTTGGATCATGCCAAATTGTTTGACCACATCACTAAATCTCCCAAACCAAGCACACGGAGATTGCCTCAACCCATAGAGAGACCGTTTGAGACGAAAAACAAAACCTGCTCCTATCTTGGCCACAAAGCCAGGGGGCTGCTCCATATATACTTCCTCCTTCAAATCACCATGTAGGAAAGCATTGATATCCAACTGATATAACGGCCAATGACGATTGGTTGCCATTGAGAGGAAGAGTCGGATAGATGTGATTTTGGCTACAGGTGAGAAAGTGTCTATATAGTCAATGCCAAATTCCTGTGTGTATTGTTTAGCAACAAGTCGAGCTTTAAGTCTATCAACTTGTCCATCTGGACCAACCTTCACATTATACACCCATCTACAACCAACCACGGTTTTTCCTGGAGGTAAAGAAACTAACTCCCAAGTTCCAGAAGAATCAAGTGCCTCCATTTCATCAATCATTGCTTGCTTCCATCCTGGATGAGTTAATGCCTCCTTGACATTCTTTGGAATAGAAACAGTAGACAAACTAGTAATGAAGGCACAATATGATGGAGACAGTCGTTTTTGTGTGAGGAAATTATAGATAGGATAAGGATTTCGAGTGGATCTTTTACCTATTCGACTGGCAATGGGTGAGTCTTTTTCTATTGTGGTTTGGGTTGTGTTAATGGGAAGCAAAGATGTGGGACATGAATCAATCGAACGCCCATCCTCTTGGGAGTTTTGACGATTGCGTCGATAGGTGTACATGAATGGTGAATCATGTCCCTCCTCTTGAATGGTTGGTGAGGTGCTTTCAGGAATTGGTGTAGTGCTTTCAGGAATTGGTATAGTTCTTTCAGGAACAATGTGAGAAGCAGGTTCTGAAAAAGTAGGAACATGGAGAATTTCTGTTACCTCAGTGGGTTCCCCTAGGAAGTCAGACTCAATGGAGGTGGAAGAGAAAAAAGGTGTTGTTTCAAAGAATATCACATCAAAGGAAGTATAGAAACGATGTGTTTTAGGGCAGTAACACTTAAAGCCCTTTTGGAGGCGAGAATATCCAATGAAAACACACTTTATTGCCTTAGCATCAAGTTTGTCACGTCTTGGGGAAGAGTCATGAACGAAACAAGTACACCCAAAGATCTGTAATGGGAGCTTATGGAGAGGTTCCTGTGGGCACAAGATGTGAAAAGGAATCTTTCCTTGCAAAACAGAAGAAGGCATTCGATTTATAAGATAGCAAGAATGAAGTATAGCATGCCCCCAAAAATTCTTAGGAACCTTGTTATGAATAAGCAAGGTACGGGCTGTTTCAATAAGATGTCGAATTTTTCGTTCAGCAACTCCATTTTGAAGATGAATGTGAAATATGAGTAGAGTAAATATGACTTCCTATTTCCAACAAGAATGAAGATGAATGTGAAATAATCTCTTCAAAATGTTAGAGTTCACCTGTAGGGTTCACTGAGATGCCCTCATTTCTCTCACAATATTCTTTTAAATTGAGGGATCATGATACATGCCATCTTTATTTAAAATTTATATTTTTAGTAAAGTTAGGATTTTGTGAAAAGAGACTTGCTGACAGACTGACAATGACCCTTCTCTAAAGCTTCAACTCAGGAGTCCATAGTGTCATAACTGGTGGCAGGTTGGACCAACTTGTTGGAGTAAAGAGCAGATGAAAAAGAAGCAATGCAGAATTGATAGGATTAAAATGAATAGAGACAAACAAGGATACTGTAAAGTATCCTCCATCAAGAATGGATCCTTGCCCAGCTACAATAGTTATTGTTTTCTAATGGATATTTGATGCCTTCAACACTAGGGGAGGCTCCTTATTTATAATCCAATATAATGTAGAAATTAAGTAAATAGAATAAATTATGTAATTTGTCTTTTCCTGATTTTATATTTCAATCCCATGAGTTATGCTCCATTTGTGACCTGCAAATCTGATGCTTGATTGATTGGTTAGTTTCCATTTTCATTTGTGTCTTGATTTAGTAACTTATCACTAAGACACTTAGAATGGGAGGGAGGGTATAGAATTATTGAGCATTTGGGTCTTAGTAGTTATTGTTATCACTTCAATATTATTGGTTAATATTAATATATATATCCCTTGCTTTTTAATGTTAATGTGTATAATCTGAACTGGTATGGTATTACTATGTAAATGTATCTGTTTTTCTTGTGACTAAGGGCCTTTCTTACCCAGTCACTGGTGAATGTCTTAGTAAATATATAATTTTTGCTAGGTTTTATGATGTTGACAGTAACAATCTCTTTTATTTCTTATACTTTCAATTTCTGTTGCTAGCTTGACAGAGATCCAGAATGCACGTGCTATTATGTATGTCCTAGCAGAAATGCTTAGTGCAATAGATCCTGAAAACAAAGAGGTATTATCCCTAATTCCCTATTAACATTATTGTACTTGAATGAGTCTTTGGTTCAGCAGCACTAGCACCGGTTCAATAAGGTCTACTATTTAAACCTGATTTGATACAGATATTAATATTGTTGAGTTATTGTGGTGAGAGTTGACCATATACTATAAAACCCTTAGTTGGGAGCTGAGCATCTTTTCTTGAACTTATTTAATTTAAGAGCTCTTGTTCTTAAATATTTTTTATGTTCAAAGTTTCTCCCTATTTATGCTGTTTGAGCATCTTCGCATTTGGATTGACAGAGTCTCAAGCAGGAGGTTATTGTTGATTTGGTGGAACAATGCAATACATACAAGCGAAGAGTGGTACACCTTGTAAACTCAACTGCGTAAGGCCCTGTCTACTTCAACTACTGTTTACAAATTGCATTCTTTTTCTTTTTCTTTGAAATTGTTGCTAAAATTCTTAATTCATGTTCTTTGCTTTTGTTCTCCTTTTAACATGGAAACAAGAATGTCTAATCAAAGCGTAGTGATATGTTATGTTTACCAAGAGCTTTATGCCTTCTGTGATATTAACAAAGATGGACTTTAGCATTTACTTGCCTCTCAAGTGGTTTAGATTTTAGAGTTGTTTTCATGTTTTTTAGTTGCATCCATATATGCAGCATCACTAAAAGGAGAGCAGTGGGGTGCTTGATGTGGCTCTCTCTTTACATTATTGTTCACCACTTAATAAACATAAATTCACACTTCAAGCATGGTAAAGCATCTCCATAAAAATCAAATGACAGGTAAACCTGCAATTTAGATGCACTTGTGAGGGTTTTGGGTAAAAGAACTCAAATTTGGTATGTATTCTTTTGCTTTTATTATTCTAAAATTTGTAAATTTGATTTTAATGACTCTTCACCCATCATGCCTCAGGAAAAATTTCCCTTTATAAGAAGTTGAGACTCACTACTGCAGTTGTTCATCTTTATACGAACTTCTCAGAAAAATAAATTTTAGCTAGCTCCACATTGTTTTCCTTTGCTGAACATGGAAAATTTATTCCTTTTTTGTTGTTGTTGTTCAAATGTTCCTAATTCCTATAAGTGCTAATTCCCAAGTATAATCTGCGTTTACATGATGCAGGGATGAATCACTACTATGCCAAGGACTAGCATTGAATGATGACTTGCAACGTGTCCTTGCCAAACATGAAGTAATTTCTTCCAGGGCTTCATCTATTCAAGCACAGAAACCAAAATCTGAAGCTGCTCAAATGATTACTCTTGTTAGCAAAGGAGACAGCAAGCAGACAGATAAAGGGTACATAAAGTTTGTTTTGCCTTTGCCTTATAGGTTCAATAATTATTTGATTTGCCTTATTTCTGGCAAACAGAATGTTTGCATTATGAATTCGAATATTGACTTACACTTTTGTGCACTTCTACGTTATTATTATTATTATTTTTCTCTCTAGTTTTTTGCAATAATGTGAATTTCCTGTTCATTGCTTCTAAGATGTAAATGATCTTTCTTTATTTATTTTTAACATTTATTTCTTTCACAGTTCTGCATCAAGCACTAATTCGGGGACTCAGTTACCACTGCCTGCTCCTCTATCAGCTAAAAATGACCAATCAACAACAAAAACTGGTCCTAAGATAGATCTTTTGAGCGGAGATGACTTAAGTTCACTGCCAGCAGAGAATTCACTAGCAATTGTTCCAGTTGGAGAACCTCAGCCTGCAAGCCCAGCTTTTCAGCAGAATGACCTTGCTCTTATTGACATGTCTTCACTATCCAGTAATCCTCAGTCTACATATCCAGGTTGCCAAAAATACCCTTTGCCTCCACAATTTCCACAGCAGCACCCAGAATCATCTTTATACGCTAATAGAAATGCTTCTGGAACAATGTCACCCCAATATGAACAGTCTCCATACCCTCAAGGCTCTAATGCCATTTGGAATGGCCATATAACTCAGCAAGAGCATCCTGCTTCTCCAGCTTATGGTGGACTTCTGATTTTTTATTCTTTTTTTTTTTTTTGAATTTCCCAAGTTTTGAGAACCTTTACTTCAATCTCTTGGCAGGTTCTCAAGACAATGGTGCATTTCCTGCTCCTCCTTGGGAAGCTGAGACAACAGATAGCAACTCAATGTGTGGTAGTCCATGTATGTATCAAAACAATCAGGTTTTGGGAGGCAGTCCGAATTCTCTATCGATGCAAACTAATCAGTTCGCTGGTAGTCCACATGCTTTTCAAATGCAAAATAATCAGCTGGGTGGTAGTCCACATGCTCTACAGATGCAAAATAATCAGCTGGGAGTTAGCCCGCATGCACTATCAGTGCTGACAAATAGTCCGCGGGGAGGTAGTCCGCACACACTACCAGTGCAAAATAATCAGCTAGGAGGTAGTCCGCATGCTCTACCAGTGCAAAATAATCAGCTAGGAGGTAGTCCACATGCTCTACCAGTGCAAAATAATCAGCTGGGAGGTAATCCTCATGCTCTAACTATGCAAAATAATCAGCTGGTTGCAATGAACCATCCGCAATTTCCTGGTGCTGTTTCTAATGGTTCCCAGCTGTTAGGCAATGAGCAAGTTGGTGGTGTATATGGTCCTGGTGGCCATTTTACTGTTAATCAGGCAATACAAAGCAGCCAGTTGGTAGGGTTGAATCCACAACATCAACAATCAATGGGTTTGTTTTCCCAACAAATGCCATCTGCACAAATGCTGTATATGTATTCCCAACAAACATATACCAATCAACTATCTGGGTATGGATGTGGTTTTGGGCAGCAACAAAATCCTCAGCTCCTTGAGCAAAGAATGTCCGGGCTAAATATTCAAGACGATGATGGTATCCTAAAAGGCCCTCCGTATCTGGCTTCCACGCCCTCCTCATATGTTCCTGTGACAATGGGGAAGTCCACAAACCCAGAAGACAAACTTTTTGGCGACCTCGTTGACGTTTCCAAATTTAAATCATCAAAACCAGATCCTGCCAGAGCTGGGAGCAGGTGCCCTTGACCATTTTGGCCAAGCTTTCCATTTTTCCAAAAGGTTTTGTATCCTCCTCTCCTCTGTATTCTTCTTATTCAGTCCTTAGGTGGAAATAATGTGAAGAGTAGATGGATTCTCTCCTCTCTCTTGATTATAGTATATTCAATTGGAAGTTGAGTTTTTCTTTTTTCTTTTTAAACACTGATGGTTCTTTACAAGCTAGTATCTGTTCTATACTTTCTCAATATTTTTGAGCCCAAAGAATCAATGCCCCCACCACTGGGGTTCGATCTTGTGATCACCCATTTAGAATGGTATCAGAGATGTCATCTCACAACATAGTAGTTGGCCATCTTCTTTTGATTATAGAAGATGGAAAAAGATTGGGACATTATTACCATATGTATTTTTACCACATTGACTGTATGCATCTAAACAAATTCTTAATTAGGCACATTTTGTGTATAAGTGAAAAATATTTCATGTGCATATCACTCATTCACTTGTACTGTACTGTCTGTAAAAATAATTGAACTCCAAACTTATATGAAAATAGCGAAATCATTTCATAAACAAATCCAGTCACATTGTATTTGGTTCAGCTACAGCTGAGATTATTTAGTCCCGCCCAAAAAAAGGTTCAAGCTGGGCTATAAATAAATCCATCCAAGACCATAAGTAGTTGTCGTTAAACACCAATATATAAAAACAGCACTACAGGTGCATGCATGCATGCATAACTGCATCATTCATTCCTCAGCTCCTCCATCACTGAGAATCCTTTTTATTACCTTGACTAGAACCTTGATTTTTGTGTAGAACCCCCCCACTTGTAGTGTTGCTTGCATCAGTAGTCATGGGTGGTGGTCTGGTCGTTCCAAGTTGTGAGAGTTGCAACATCAGCCTTGGTGATTGCTGTTGATGAGGGTTTAAAGGCATTGGAGCTGTACCTGAAACCAATAACTTATTAATTGCACTTGGTTGAATTGAATGGACAATTTGAATTGCTGTGCATTCATGTAGTACGAGTACATTTTGTGCAGATTTTGTGCAAATTTTGTGCACTCATACAAGTAAGTTCACAGGTTCTCACTATGTGTGATTGATACTTAGATTTTGTGCACTTATGCAGTAGTTCGCAGGGTCTCACTAAGTGTGATTCTTATGGGAGTGCAAGCATATATATATATATATATATTCAAACATTATTCCATTTCTAGTAAAGGTAGTGTCTTGAAAGACATTGGAGCTAGATAGCTTTAATTTTGAATGGGCATGCATGATTTGTGTTTGTGAGAATTGAAGTACTTCTTAATCTAAGCTAAGCTAGGTAGGTATTTTGAAAGAAGTAGTAGAGTTAATTGGAAGTTGGGACTTACCACCAAATAAAGAAGTCACAGCTGGTTGCAGTGTTGAGGCTCCACCAAGATTAGAAAGCTGAGGGTGAAAGGTGAGATTATTGGGATTAGATGGCGGGGGGAAGCTGAAAAATTTAGGTGTGGGTGAAATAAGTTCACTCCCACGATTATTCATAGAAGGGCTTGGTGATCCAGTGGGTGTGTTGTTGATGTGGCTTGATGATCCAGTGTGTATTAGGACCCCGGTGGCTATATGAATGTTTCTTCTGGGTTGATTAGGTTGAAAATTAGTTCCAGGAGAAAGCCGGTGTGCTGATGACTGGTTTCCATATGAACCATAAGCCCTCCCTATTAAAGTATCAACACTCCTTGTCTGAATATTTGTTTTTTGGGTTCGAGCCTCGACTTCCAATCTTAGCATTTTTATGTCCTCATCAGACTCTGTATCATCATCATCATCTTCATCAGAAAAATCCTGTAGCATGCATATATAAATTAAATTAAAGCAGATGAATGAAGTCAGTAAATGCATGCATTAACTAAGAAAAAGCTAGAATATATATATATAGTAACGTAGAAGAATTGAAGAAGGTGGTACCTCATTGCTATGCAGAATAGGGTCTTTCCCTCTTGAAGTTGCAGAAGGATTGTTATGCAGAGTAGGGGGTGATGATCTTATCCTTAATGATTGGTGATGAGCAGCATTTGCATTTGCATTTGCATTTGGTGCTGCTTCTCTAATAAGAATGCCCTTATTCTGAGGAGGAGGAAGTGGGGCATTATCTGTGTAGCATTTGCCCACACCACTCCCAACATTTTGTGCAGCAGCAGTGCAATGTGATAATGTAGTAGGATTAGGATTAGCCCTTCTGGAAGGGCTAATAATTGTGTCATTTTCCCTTTCCCTTTCACTTGGAATTCTACTACAACCACGTTCAATTGTCTTTCCATTCCTAAGTTTCATAGTTTCATTATAATTCTTCCCTGCAGTGTTGTTATTGTGTGCAGCTGATAACCTCCCCAGCCTACGCCTACGCCTAGGCATGTTCAAATTAGGCGTGGTTTCATCATTTTGGGGTTGTGTAGCATTATTATTGGCTTCTCCAGTTCTCCCCTCCTGCCCCCCAAGCCTGCAGTCTTTACAGTCCCACCACCTATATTTCGGAACCACCTTATTAAGCCCTCCTGTTGCTCTTCCTCTTCTTCTACTACTAGTTTTGTCTTCCCACTTTTTCTTCCTCATCTTATTAGCATATTCCCTGCATGCATTCATATACCATTAACTATCTGTCATTACATTTCAAACTACATACTAATTAAAATGAAAACCACATTTAACTGAGAACCAACATGAATGCACACGATCTGCACATAATTTACACCATCATAAATTGTGTACATTCATGTAATAGTTCGCATATTCTCACTTAAGAGGTGGTTCTCACTTGAATGCAAATTTATATATTTGTATGTGTGGGGATGATAAAGGCTTACCGAATAGAAAAAGCATGACAACTACACATATGTTTTCCTGCCATTCTGTAATCCTGTTAAACTTTTCCTTGTGATGACTGCATAGACAATGAGTATGATGAGTGTTTATGTATAATATTATTAGAGCACAAAATAACACAAACGAAATATAATATTACTTTATAATAAAGATGATTTTATTTTTCATTTTTAAGTTGCTAATTGTTAGAGATGTTTTAATTTGTGGGCTGGGAAAGAGGATTATTCTAATTTATTATCTTGGCAGTTGGAAGGATACTCCAAGCGGTTTTTATTTATTAGTTTCGGAATGCACGTTTAGTTGGAATGATACTCCCATTGTGGGCAAATTATGCTATGGACTCGGGTTCACCTTGCAAGATTAACCCGAGTTCATGTTCACAATTTTAAAACTCTATGTTCACAATTTTAAAATTTTATATTTACAATTTTAGATCTCAATATACAAAATTACATTACTCAATATTCACAATTTTTTAACTCTGTATTTATAATTTTGTTATATAGATTCAAAAATTATGTTATACGGTTGAATATAGAGTTCTGCAATTGTGAATATAGAGTTCTATATTTACAATTTTGCTATAGTTTCGATTTTAGAAAAATTAAATGGCATGAAATTTATAAATTAATTTTGGATTCCATCATCAACACAACCAATGATGTTCCAATAATTAGCAGAAATAAAAATAAAGGTTTTCCCCTAAAATCATATACCATGCACACAGCACACCTAGTGATCTAGCTAGACATGCACGTGGTATGTAAACCTCAGTTTGTTATTATTATTTTCACTTATTTCCTATTTGCTCTATGATCATTTCCAAAATCAATCATAGAAAATTCAAAGAATTCATTCCTACACAACTTTCATTTAAAATGTTAGATTTAGAAATGTATGTATACATTTTAATATTGTTTTGTTAAGATTTAGAGATCATTTATCCTTTCATATGAATCTTAGATTGTGTTTTTGAGAAATAGAGAAAAATTAACAAATTCACAATAACTATTGCACTTGAGCAATCAACAAATATAATGAAAATTAAAAAAAAAAACTCATGCAAGTGTTTTATGTATCGATAGATTCAATGATTAGAGAAACAAATATAGAAAAAAGAAATCTTACAACTTCTCACATAAATGGCGATGATATTCTTCTAAGGTTTAGATCGATGTCTCAAATTCTGCTCTTTATACCACCATTTTGTTCTTCAACGGCCGCCTAGGGTTTAAATCGACATCTCGAACTCTACTTTTTATACAACCCTAATCGTTTTCCGATGGCGGCTGCTCCTATGTATCTATGTATCCTTTTTAGGGTTTCTCTAAATCTATCTAATATATATCGATTAAATATGTGTACGAAAATTCTAAATAACAATGAATTTAATTTATATTTAAGTGCGTATTTGTACGTCGTCTAAGTTAATTTTGTAATGGGATAAGGGTCAACTATAGACCAAAATGCAACAAAGTACCTAAACTATAAAATGTTTTAATTAAACACCTCAACTCTTTATTTTAATGCAATTTAGCCAATAACTTCTTAAATTCGTGCCATTAGAATGTTTTAATTAAACATCTCAACTCTTCATTTTAATGCAATTTAGCCAATAACTTCTTAAGTTCGTGCCATTAGATCAATTTACATGGAAAATCAAGGTAATAGCAGGTAAAATTAAAAAAAAAAAATCGTCAGCTTCTCCCTTGATGAAGAAAGGGCAATTTGGGATTTGATTTACAGTTTTACACCAACCCTATGCACATGAGAAAGAGCCTCTATGCTATACAAGTCAATATACTTTTAAAAGGCTCTTGTATAAATAGTGGTGCAAACCCACTTTCCCAATCAATGTGGGACAAAAGCTACTTTAAAGCTTTTCCACATGCAATTTCCATCTCAAATGGGTCTACTTTGAGAACCAATTTCTCATTCACCCATTATTCATTTTGAGCGTACAATATATCAATCTCTTCGTCTAAATACGAAGGACTCTAATCCACTTTGACCTGACCCGAATCAAAAGTGAGCCCCACATATATTTGTACCACAAAATAGCCACTTAAAATGCCATTTTATGCTATTTTTCCAACAATTTCCCACATGAATGAAAATTGATTTCGGGGTATTTTAAAATAAAAAATAACTGTGTTCAACTTTCGATCCCTGCATAGGATAGGTAGGTGTTACCCTTTGAACCTTTCCCTCGTGAAGATATATTTACTCTACTGGTTGTACGGTAGAACGCGATGTCTTTGAACCGACTGTCGTTTGTGTAAACGATGATATATCCCACACATGAACTTTCCAACCATGCTCTGTTCTCATGAATGTGCCCGTTTTGGTCGTGGGTCACTGTTCCTAGTTCTGCAAGAGTTTCTAAAGAATTGAGTCATGTTCAATTCTTCTTTGAAGCGACCCTCACTTCTCTCTCACATAGGTGATTCTTTCCCGAGTATCTATCCCGCATACTCAGACATGTTAACTGGCATTCGAATCATTAAAGCATCAACGTGCTAACCTCGTACGGGAGTCACTGTTCTAACGAGGAGTGGTAGGGAGTCTGAGACCCCCATAGTGACATGTTTTGTTCCATAATTTAGTTGTCCCATTAAACCTAGGTGCTAGCTAGGTTGGGTATCCACCATAGAACTTTTATACCAAGGGCTTTAGACCCATTCCTCGTGTCAGATTCTCCACAATTTCGTTGCCTAACCCTTTGGTCAGTGGATCCGCTATATTGTCTTTTGACTTTACGTAGTCAATCGTGAAAACACCAGTTGTGAGAAGTTGTCTAATGATATATTATATCTACGACGTAAATGTCTAGACTTACCATTATGCATATGATTCAGTATTCTCCTAATGTAGCTTGACTATCACAATGCACACAAATTGGAGGTACAAGTCTTTCCCAACTAGGAATATCCTCCAGAAAATGGCATAGCCATTCAGCCTCTTTGCAACATTTGTCTAAAGCAATCATCTCAGATTCCATCATGGTTATATATGTACTTGTTCTCTACTTTCTTATGCCGACAAATACTTGCGGCTAAGAAAGTGGGGGACTCATGATGGAATAATATAATATACCTTACTATTATTATTATTAATATTATTATTTATAATAATAATAATAATATTGGTCAAAGCAAGAAGGAGTCCAACCAAGAAAATAGGGAAGTGTACGGGGAAGTTATAACTGTGCAAAAACACCTTATATAAAGAATCAGTAAGATCAGACAAGGAGGCTTAGGCTCATATTTAGTCCTAAATATATATCTTATTCTTCCACTTTCAATCCATGCCCATGGCCAACCTTTGTACATGTACTACTACACCTACGAAATATAATAAAGACTTTCGGCTTGGCTTAGCCCAAAAAGGCTCGTGGTTTTTACCGCTTTGGTTTCCACATTAAATCATTGTGTTATTGTTAATTGATTCCCCTGCAATCACCTCATTATTATTCTTCTTTTGTTTATTGAATTTATTAATTCGGACACCCCAAGTTAATTAAATTAATCACTGAGAATCCTTTTTATTACTTTGATGACTAGAATCTTGATTTTTGTGTAGAAACCCCCCCCCTCCCCCCACTAGTAGTGT
>CM008336.1:41639939-41647070 GCA_002525835.2 Ipomoea batatas | reverse complement strand
TTACGAATAGAAAAATAGAGAAAAATATATTATATTAAAAATTGTATTACCATATTTTAATGTACAATTGTAGTACGAATATGAATTATATTACAATATTTTACAATATTACGCAGACCTTAATAGTATATGAGTGTTTTGGGAAGTTAAAATTGAGGATTTCATTTTTATTAATAGTATAGATTAGCGCAAATTATATTGTGGACCATGATCATTGTTGATACTGTGGTTGTGTTGAACAGATAGTGCAGTATCAGACGGATGGCACGGCCTGTGTTCCGCACAATTGCAGTTACCTTTCAACACAGTTGCAATACCCTATCGGTTCAATACAACTGCAGTATCAACCATGATTCATGGTCCATAATGCATTGTGGACCATGGTCCACGGTATAACCACCGATAGATTAGTATAACAGAGATAAGATAATAATATACAATCATGTGTATGTATATATATGTGGACCATGATTGAGCAGTGAGTATCCCTACCACTCCTGACTCCTCCACTATAAAATTACAGTTTTGTGTGATTATAAACACATCAAATCATATCATCCTTATAGATCTAACATACATATACAATTCATGCACGCGCGCCTCAGTCTTAGCAGAAGCAGAAGCACTAAGGGAAGCCATGAAGCAGAGCAGTAGCCATCACCCAACAAAGCTTAAAACCACCCCAAGACCACTCTTTTCTTGCGCTTTCTTCCGCCATTGCACTCAAACTGTGCTCAGCCCTACTACCACCACTCCCCCACCTCTCCCTTCTTCATCTTCCGATCCCTTGCCACCGCCGAACCCACCGTTACACCATTCTAATAAGCCGCCGCCTCGTTCTGAGTCCGAGTCATCCTCCTCTTCTTCTAATACTTCCCAGAGTTTTACCCAGTGGAGGTTCCCTCTCCCCACCTCGCCCCTTCCGCATATTCAAACGGACCCCAGACCAGAATCAGGCGCCGCTCCTCCGCCTCCGCCGCCGCTGCTGACGGCGAATTTGGAGGAGCTCTTCCACGTGGCGGAGCTCCAGTTCAGTACGGGTTCGGACACGGATCGTGCCAAGACGATCCATTTGTTGGAACGGTCACTCGTTCCGAACCCGGCGGACGGGGCGGAGTGCCCCGCCACGGTGATGAGAGAGGTGGTGGGGTGCTTGAAGGATAGAGTGAGTGCCAAACCGGCCAGCAAGGTGCTTCTGGCGCTTTGCCTGGCGGAGAGGAACCGACGCGTGGCGGTTGAGGTGGGGGCGGTGGGGATGGTGGTGGAGGCGCTGTCGGACTTGGAGGGTCCGGTGGCGGAGAGAGCGCTGGCGGCTTTGGAACTGCTGTGCACGGTGGAGGAAGGGGCGGCTGAGGTGAGGTCACACGCGCTGGCGGTGCTTATGATGGTGGAGGTGATGGGGAGGATGGAAGGTAGGGGGAAAGAGTATGCGATAAGTGTGTTGTCGGTGATATACGGTAGTGGGTCCCCCGACCACGGTGCCGCCATTGCTCCGCCGGAGGAGGTGGCGCGTGCGGTCATGCTGGCTTTGCAAGGTAATTGTAGCAGTAGAGGTAGGAGAAAAGGGACCCAGCTGCTCAAGACTTGCAAGAACATGATGGCTACCACTCAACACGCGTAGGAGATCAGATCGATGCAGATGGAGATGAACGGTCCTGATGATCGATTCTTTTTCCCATGTTCTTCTGTTTAAACATGTATGAGAATAGTATGGAATATAATCTTAATTTGTTTACCAAAGCTATTGAATCCACAAATGATTTTGTCAGGTGGAAAAACAATTTTACCAAAGGTTTCATCCAAATTAATATAATGTATTGCCATTAATCAATTCAAAATGGCTGTTTTAAATTAATAACAAGAGTGTAAGAACAGATTTCGCAAGGAGTGAGACATCTGGATTTACTATATCTATTGTGAATAAAAGACGACTAACCTCAATATCCTTGCAAAGATAGGGTTCCAAACGAATGATAAGTCAAAGGAGCTAGATGCCCCCGATGTGATCAATAGAGTTATGAGAGCTAACAAATTAAGGGTGCGTTTGGTTCGCACATGGGAATCGAAATCGGAATGGGTATCAAATACTTGGTAATGGTAATGGGTTTTAGTGAAAGGATTTAACATGTTTGGTAATTGGGTGGAATGTGAATGATTATTAATAGTTGAGGAAAAAAGGAGGAAGGGAGATGAAACCCTTATTTAATAAGGGTATGGATTTTGTCATTCCAAACCCATAGTAGCATTCACAAAACCTATCAACCAAACACAAACAATTACTTTCATACCCATTCCTTATACTAAACCCACCAACCAAACACACCCTAAGTGTCACTCGTGTGAGGCGTATTCCTATATATGAGAGGATCCTGACTTCCTCCCAGTACCTCTTCCCCTTGAGCATGAGGCATTATTATTATGGGGTATTTGTGAAGAGGGGTTGTGTACTCGTTGTGAGAACTTAACATATTGAAATAAAATTAAACTAATTCAAATTATGCTTGAGCAATTCATGCTTAGTTCATTTTATCTGATTGGTTAAGCAATATCTAAAATAGTGATGATAATTGCAACAAAAATTAAAAGAGCACGCAAGATTTGTTTACACAGTCTAAAGATAAACTTTCTCCTACATCTAGAGGGCCACCAACAATGAAAACTCAATCCACTAAGTGTTCAATTCCTAACAAAGAAAGGTACGTAGTATTAGTTCACCAAGTGATCTACGTACCCCTTGGCCGTAGAAACCCAATCTTCTGTTCAAGCACTTCTAGAATTGATAAATGAACAACGTTGATGATCTACCTTCAATCCGTTCTTCGTAGTTTCACTCACCACACATCTCATAGCCAATTGTGATGGCACCCAACTATGTAATCCATTCACAAAAGTTCTTCAAAGCATCAAATCAGCGCATATGAGTTGAATACTCGACTTTGATCTTCGTATTCAATCTCTTGATTGCAGAATAATGTTCAATCAGAGTTCCTCTCAATAGTCCATCTTTCTTGAAGAATTTCTTTCAGCTCAATCTTTGTATTTTGTTTCTCTGAATTTTGATCTCTGTAAAAATCCACAACTTTAGCTTCTTGAACAGAGAATATATATGGAATCTTGAATTAGTTTAGAAAGTCGATCTAACTGATTGATCCATTTCTCGACCTTCCATCTGAACCCTTTATTTATCAATATGAGTTGATTAAATCCAGGGCCCTTGATTTAAGGGGGTGTACAATCAAGACTTGAATTTCAAAAACTTTAAAGTGATAGAATTTTAATCGACTTTTGTAGAGTTTTTGTGAACTTTTCTAGAATCTTTTAAACTTTCATCAATTTTGTAAGAGTTTATAAATAGCGGTAAGACAAACATTTATAGACTTTTAAAAAAAAATTCATATTAAAAAGTTTACAAAAGTCATTGAAACTCTAAATTGAATACACCCTTACAAACATTCTGTAACTTCTACTAATATATTGTTTATAATTTTCTTTCAAAAATATATTTTATAAATTATTAATAAATTAATGCATTGTAAAAAAAATAAATAATAAATATTGAGTCTGGATCTAATACCGGTAGACTTTTAAAGAGTCTATAAAAGTCTAAATTGAATACCGCCAAACTTTTAAAGTTGATAAAAGTCTTTAAAAATTTATAAAAGTCATGATTGAATACATCCCCTTAGTTTGTCCGTTCAACATATTGAGTCATTCACTGCTTCTTGAACTATAGATCCTTCACTGTGTGAGCGACTCCTGAAGCGATACGTATATCAACTGACTTATTCTACTTAACATATGTATGGACTCTATTGACTCTTCTAAGTTGTCATATTAAATAAGTCAATTACAAAAGGCAAAAACTTGTGTGAGACTGTCTCACCATGAATCGGGTCGGGTCGGGTCAAGATGCAAGTTTAACACTTATATGAACAAATGTCATACTTATATGCTCAAATGTAATACTAATCAGGAATAAATTTTTTGTTACTTATAAGGATAAATATAATACTTTTAAGGGAAAATACAATACTTTTACATTTTGATTTAAAAGTATTACATTTCCCCACAAAAGTATTATATTTGCCCTTATAAATAAGGAGCACTTGTCAACATTACTTATTATGAAAAATGTATTACTTTTTCTCTTATAAGTAACAAAAATTGTATTATTGTTTAGTGTTATATTTGAGCACATAAGTATGACATTTGCATGGTGCTTTGACCCGACCCGACATGTCTCACGAATAAGGATCCGTGAGACGGTCTCACACAAGTGTGACCCATTACAAAATGGGGTAAAACCAATAACACTAACATTGTAGGCACCGGGTAAAATACTATGTGCAACGAGTTCGACACAATGAGTGTTCGTAAGAATCAAACTCATGGGTCATGGCCTTCCAAATTCAAAAACTAAGTTCTACTCACTCAACTAACGCTTCCAAGACTATGTATAAGGTATTTTTAGTATTACAAAAGAAAAGTTATTCTTAAGAATTTAGAAATAACTAATATTATAATGCCCTTTGCAAATGGCTATCCCCTTAGCTTGTAGAGGGAATAACTCATTGCTAGAAAGAAAAAGATCGAAAAAATAGTCAAAACAAATTGTTAGTACCAATTTATGTTGGCATTATATTTCGGCAAAACATGAAGATTTGGAAAACAAATTAATTTCTCTCTTCATAGTGGAATTCGTATTCTTAAATAAATTTTGGAATTTAAGCAAAGAAAAATTAATTAGGAACTTTTTTTTGTCTCCTTGTAAAAGTAGGAAATGCTTGCAATGAAGGTAACATAGAAGTCTTGGATAAAAAATAGAAAACAAGTATCATTTATCAAGAATGATTCAAGATTTCAAACTTTCTTTGTCGAGTTGGATTCAAAATCTCAATTCAAAAAGAATTGTGGATAAAGTAGTCTATGTAAATGGAGAAAATCAACAAAAAGTTGCATGGCTAAAAATTCAATGTCTAGTGAGATCATAGAGCTTGAGAAACATTAATGTATTGTAATTTTTTCTTGGACGTCTTAAGCAATAATTTATTGTTAATCTTTATGTAGTTGTGCACTCTTTATAGGTGATACTAGGGAAATCTTATGTTGACTAAGTTCTCTTATAGTGATGCTAGGTTGGAGTTACAATTATATTAGCAGATAGTTAGGTTTCTACAATTGTGTAAATTAGTTCATTCGAATCTTGTATCTTAAATTTGCTATAGTCAATTTAACTATCGCCTTAGGTTGTTTGTCCAGCATAATAGGAAGTTTTTGAACTCCGTTAAAATTTGGTGTCAATCTTCTATTTTATTCTTCTTTATGATTTGGTAAAATTTTGTTTTCTATACTTTATTTGCCTTTGTTTCTTTTTTCACTGCTTCTGTTGATGTTGGAACTCACCGAAATTTTCTGAGTTCATATTCTACTGTCAGAGTAATTTTTCTTATATAAATCAAGTCAAAAAAATCTTACAAGAATAATGAAAAGAGTCTATTATGTGAGCATTATTTTACTCTCAACCTATTTCATGAACTAAGCGCGTTGTCAATTCAAAATTATTTTTTAAAAATATATAAGTAGGTTAAACTTCGCAATATCAATTTTTTCTAAAAATGAAAACAATGAAACTATATATTTTGATAATACTTTTTAGTTAGGAAAATAAAGAAAAACGTAGCATTTGACAAAGGCACACATTTTCCTTTTTGACGAAAAAAATTATGGAGGCTTTTGACAATTATTAGGACTCTGTATTTTATTAGTTTTAGAATTTTTTTTTCTTTTTTGGAAAAATGGCACTTTTCTCCCCTAAGTTATATTAGTTTTAGAAAAAAAACACCTATATGAGAGAGAATTTGGGTCACTTCAAAGGAGAATTGATTGTGTTTAATTCTTTAGAAACTCTTGCAAAACAAGGAATGGTGTTCCACGACCAAAACAGACAGGCAAACCCATGGGAAGTAAACAAAAGTTTAAATGTTTTTGTGTGAGTTATATTGTTGTCTACTCAAACTATAGTATATATGGTTCAAAGACATCGTGTTCTACTAGAAAGCTATTAGAGTAAATATATCTTCACAAGGTAAGGTTCAAAGGGTAACACCTACCTATCCTATGCAGAGATTATTTGTCTATCACTGTTATGTCATTCTCTAGTCCCGAAAATTAATTTTCATTCATGTGGGGGGTTTTTAGAAATTTTAATAAAAATGGCATTGTAAGTGTCTATTTTGTGGTACACATAACACTGGAGTTTACTTCCGATTTGGATCGGGTAGTGGACTAGGGGTTCTCCTAAGAGAGATGAAGAAATTGATATATTGTACACTCAAAATAAATAATTGGTGAATGAGAAATTGATTCTTAAAATAGACACATTTGAGTTGAAAATTGAGATTGGAATTGAACGCTTAGAAGAAACCTTTGCCCCACATTGGAAATATTAAAAATAAATTTGTATTAATTATCCATGGACTCTAGGTGCATGTAGGATATAGTTTGAAGGAAAATAGTTGGTGGACTTTTAACTTTTACTAAATCTTACAAGTGTTTGATGTTGACACTATTCCTAGGACACATGATAAAAATAATTTATTATTAGTTACTATTATGGAATAGAATTTAAAAGTAGATATAGGGTGTGTTTGGTTCACACATGGAAATTGGAATCGGAATAGATATCAAATACTTGGTAATGGTAACGAGTTTTGGTAAAAGTATTTTTCATGTTTGGTAGTAGGGTAGAACGTGAATGATTATCAAATTTTGCATGTTTGGTAGTGGGGGAAGCGGTTAAAGAGGAATAATGGAATGAAACCCTTATTTTATTACGGAATACATTTTTCAATTAAGAATAATCAAAACTTATAATAGTATTCTAAAAACATGTCAACCAAACAATAACAATAACTTTGATACTCATTCTTGATAATTAAATTTGTCAACCAAACGCACACAAATAGTATAACTCTACTTTGAATGTGGCGACGAAATTAGGACAGTAGTTTATATATGGCTTTATGCAACCATACATTCAGTGAATAAATAAAGCTGCAATTCATGGGACAGTTTCACGTGTGGTGGGGTTGACAATTGCTCTATTATTGATGAAAATTATTTAATTTCGTC
>CM008336.1:41567000-41589490 GCA_002525835.2 Ipomoea batatas | reverse complement strand
GAAATTGAACTCAAGAACAAAAGGGGATTTCAATGACTTTTTAGTCCGAGTATTTATTCACCTAACTCCTTTTTATCCCTCAATTGTCTTTTTCCAGGGTTGCTTCTACAGTTCTACATGCTCTTTTTTCATGCGTTTTTGCTCCAAATTGATTTACTTTTATTTTTTTTCTATTTTCTTTCCTTCAAAGTGCATTTGGGTAATTTTGAGCACAAAACACAACTTTTAGTTCTAAAACCTAAATAAACACTTAAAATAAGCATAAAAATATATTAAGAATGGCATGAAATATCTATAATCTACAAACGTAATAAGAGCCTAGGCTCTAACGGGAACTAAAAAATGGTGGTGTAATTATTTATTGAAATGAATGGTTCATATTATTTTGATTTTAGTATTTATTTTATTTTATTTTTCCTACTTTACCATCTATTATATGATTTACTTTTCATAAATACTCATGCATTTCGTCAGTATAAACATTAGTAACGGAATATTCCATTAATTATTTATTATTCTTAACTTACTCATTGATTTTCATAAAGAATGCCTTAGATTCGAACCACATCCCAATCAAAATTAACATAATTCTTAAACATATGTTATGAATATGTTAGAGTGTATTTAAAAATACAATATAAAATTTAACATTAACTTTGGTCAACTAATTAGAATCACACATTGGTCATTGATGAAACAGTACACCTAATTTACAGTATATATTCAACACAGATGAGAAACTATGCCTATTATTATTGTCTTTTTGGGAAGGAGAATTTAGTTATGTTTTTGAAGGTCCATTGCGTCAAGACACTAAAATTGCAATGAAGCACACTAGAGGACTAGATTAAATCAAGAATTCATTTCTTGACGGAAGTGACAACAAAAGGAAACATGGATCACGCCAATTAATGGGTTTTGTGTGTTACAAAAATTATGATTGGGTATTATCCAGTGAGAATGTTTCCCTCTAAAACTGCTATTGCACTAATTAATTTTATGAAAAATTATGTCACAAGTCATAGTTATGCATTTTTGAAATATTTACTTTAAAGAAAATTTTGATAATCTTGCATTGATATATGCTAGGATACTGAATTATACTTTGATAAATTCTGAAACATTAATTTGAAAATACATACTTTCTTTGTCTCATTTTGCATGTTTTACTTTTATTTTTAGTTTGTCCCAAAATATTGTCCTCTTTCCAAAATTGAACATCACCATCATTCTACTTTTCTCAATTTACCTTTATGACTTTTGCTTTCTTTATTGTTTTTATTTCCAAAAGTGAAAAAGTTGGAGGTATAATTGGAAAGCACATCACATTTACTTTAATTTTTTAAAAAGCGTGCAAAAAACAAATGAGACATTCAATTCGGGACAGAGAGAGTATTAGACATTGTACTATTCGCGTAATGCATGTGTGGTCACTAGTGATATAAAATAAGAGTTATCAAATACCAATTAATATATAGTAACAAATTGTCTTCCAAAATTTTATTGACTCGTGGCACGACAAGAACATCTTTATTTTTTTGAATCACTGCAGACACTTGGGCTGTACTCAAAATATTTGTTGTCACTGACGTGACATGAAGACGTGGAAACACGTTATTGGATGTTGCCTTTGATGCACAATACCAAATACAAAAGAAATGTACGTGGCATTACAATGGCATGCACTAGTACCTACGCCCAAATGACAATGACACAAACATCATCAGAGTATCCGATAATATATGAACAACGCCACTCAATTGGGATCCCATGACTCAAGGGATGATTCATAGTTTTGTTTGTTTTTGTTGTTTCGATTGAACCTTAGCTTCCCGTATAGTCAAAATTAATGGACAGGAGACACCTTATATCCAATTTGTTATTTGGGACCACCAATAAGTCATGTTAAATCGTATACTTATATTTAGGTTTCATGTTGTTTAATTAGCAGATATTTTCTTAATGTATGCTTATCATTTCTTTAAAAAAAATTATTTTCAAAGAAATGCGTTTATCTTGTACATTTTGAGAGTAATATATTTATAAACTATTACAGTATATCAACTATTACATTTTGAGAGTAATATACCGATAACCCTAATCCATTTGTTTTACTCATTCAATTCTGCCGTGCAAAACTGCAAATATATACAACAGTAAGTGGTCCCTCGACTATAATAATTCACAAATAAGTTATTGACTATCAAGTTTAGCAAATTAAGTTCTCAACTATTCAATACTTACTCAATTCTTACGCAAAAATCTAAAAAGCTAAGAATAGTAGAGTTTTTGGTTAGTTTTTTTTTTTTTTTGAATACTACTAGCTCTATTACAATAAAGTATCAGGCTCGAACCCACTACCTCCCGTATAAAGGGAATGGTTTGATGCCACTGGACCACAAGGTCATTGGCAAAGTTTTTGGTTAGTTGATTGGCCTTAATTAAAAAATGATCATTTTACCCTTGTCATTCCTAACATTTATATCTTTATTGTTGTGGTTCATTTGCCTTGTCCCTTTTTTCTTTTTATTTAATACATGAATAAATAAATAAAATTGTAAAAGTATTTAAGAGTTAATAAATTAACACAATATGTTTATGTCCTTATAGGTCATTTTTACATACAATCAGTTGAAAGTAAACAGCTAATTTACCAATTTTTTTTTTATTTTACAATAAGCTATCAGCTTGTCAAACCAACTAACCCAATCAATTATCAGCTATCAACTATTAGCTATCAGCCATTTGCCAAAAACGCACAAAAATTTAAATATATATATATATATATATATATATATATATATATATATATATATAGTTAAATATTACAATATTTTATTATTTTGATTGAAATGTATTAAAATACTCCTTCTGTCTCATTTTATGTCTGATTCAGTTAACGAGGCTTGAATGAAGTTATTTTTAAGGGGAAATGGCACTTTTCCCCTTATGTTATATGTATATTGCATTTTCCCCCCTCACTTTTTCCCCCTCAGTTCGAACCTAACTGAACATTGTAGCAATCATATCGAAATAGTATGGACGGTTATGGTTACGATTCAGAACTTGAAAAATAAAATAAAATAAAATAATTATTGAACCGTGAATCGGAACTGAACCGCAGTCATATATAGCGAAAATGATCAAACACTTATTTTGATAAATCGGTTCTGTTCGGTTCAAATTTCGATTTTGAACTTCCAATCAAAACTTATTTATTTATTTTTATAATTTTATTTCTTATTTTTAAAATAGTCTAAATTCAACAATTTTTTTTTTCGGTTCTAAATCATAACCGTAACTGTCCATACTATTTAGGTTCAATTGTTACAGTGTTCGATTAGGTTCGAATCGAACCGTAATCTTCCATATATATTAGTAATAATTAGTTGGAGAAGAAAAATAAATGAAATAGTTATTTTTAAGGGCAAAAATGTCAATTTAACATTACATGTGAAAAAATCGACACTTCTAAATAACTCAGGGAGAAAAATCGCCACTTTAATAATTCATGGGGAAAATTGCTATATGCACTGTGGGGGGGGGGGGGGGGGGGTGCCATTTTCCCTATTTTTAATTTAACTTTTAATACTATTAAGTTTAGTATTGCCAAGGATCTTGTGGTCTAGTGGCATCAAACTCTTTCCTTTATACGGGAGGTGGGCCGTGGGGGGTTCGAGGCTCAGTGTAGTTAATGTTGACTCTTGTGCTTCTGCTTCAATAGGTTGAGAAAGTAGAGCCTCAAATACATTTAGAAACTACACTAAAATTTAAAATTAATTAAAAATACTAAAAAGAAATAAACGAGTTGATTTGATTAATAAATAGTAATAGGAGATAAAATGCGTAAGGATATTTAAAAGATAGACATCCAAATAATTTAGTCGTTTCTCTTTCCATCTGTAATGCATAAACATGCAGTATAAATATGTTCCGTTCTCATGAAGTCGGAGTTGGTGGTCTGTTCTTCAAACGCAAAGGCCAACTTTCCATTAAAAACAACATTTAATAACACTATACAAATCACTGCAGAAAACGTAAGATTTCTGCATTTTCCTCCTTCAATTTCTCTTCGATCTCATGTTCAGTGTTGATCAATTGCTTGATTTTATCCTCAAAATTTCTCTCATCTGCTCAGAGTATTCCAAAACAGATTATTGTTTGCATTTCTGCCCTGTAATTTAGGGTTTGTAGAGCGTTTTCCTTGTTTTGAGTGGTTGCCTACTTTTTGTTGAAATTTCATTGCACATATAAAGGAGGCTGTGCCTGGAGTTGGAGTGGAGACGAGAGAAAGCGTACCCATTAATTTCCAGAAGATTAAGAAGAAAATTGCAACCAAAAGCTATGCAGGTGAACATAATGCCCTATGTGGATGGATCGCCTTCACGAATTATATTATCCGAGCCCACTGGATCAACTGCTGAGGTTTGTGCTTTTTCTTCAAAACTTTGAAAGTTTTTTTTTTTTTTAAATAAAATAATAAAATGATTGTATGTGATATATCATCACTCAGTTTGAAATCCTTCATGAAATGAGTGCAAAATTCTGTTCTTTCATGTCTAATCTACTGATATTAGTAGTTGTAACAGGATAGAGACAATATTGAATAATTAATTTTCTGATTCAGAGGGGACTAGTGAACTGAAAATTATGCAGAGTTCAGTATATCTGTATATATATCTGGAAGGACTTTACTGTATATATTTGGTCTCCAAAAGATGTCTGCTGTGGTAACCTGTAAATGTTATGAAGAGACCTACAATTTGATTATCCTTGTGAGCTTAAGTGTGATGCTTCAAGAATCAAGGAAACTACTTTGTGGGGAATCTCAAAGTTGTTTGTATCACCAAATTTTTATGAATTTTCTTTGCTTCAGGTTCTTTTGTATGGTGGACAAGTTGTCTCTTGGAAGAATGAACGGAGAGAAGAGTTGCTATTCATGAGTAGTAAGGTACAGCTTTCAATACTCTAAATCTCTAGTTGTTTTTGACTAAAAGACCTATCCAACCAGACTTCTCTACTATGTTCACAAAAGAAATTGAATACTATGTTTTAGCAGACACTTGGGCTTCACTTTAGTCTTATGCCCTCTTGTTCACCTGCATATTGGCTTACTCCTTTTTCTTGTTTGATTCTTTTCATCTTCCATGCACTTAAAATTTGGTTCCTTCATTAACTCACAGGACTTATGGAAGCCTCCAAAAGCTGTCAGAGGTGGTGTTCCCATCTGCTTTCCACAGGTTGGGCCTTTATTAGAACTAGCAAGATTCTTGAAATTGTATCCTTGTCTAAGTCTTTCAATTTTAACTGTAACATATGTTTTATAGTTTTCAAATTTTGGTCCACTGGATCAACATGGACTTGCAAGAAACAGATTGTGGTCATTGGACAACTCTCCTTCTCCTCTGCCCCCTGCAAACAATCATTCAACTGTGGATCTCATTTTGAAATCCACAGATGAAGATTTAAAGGCTTGGCCACATAGGTATTACTCCACATGTTTGTCTGTAGGCTGATGCATTCATGCAACATCTATCTAATTTATGGGTTTTAAAATTATCCAATGCAGATTTGAGTTGCGGCTACGCATTTCTCTCAGTGCGGGCAAGCTCACTTTCATCCCTCGCGTGAGGAATTCAGATAACAAGCCATTCTCATTTTCATTCGCACTGAAAAATTATTTGTCCATGTCTGACATCAGGTTTACATGTTACTCTTACGCTTATGAGGTTGAGATTTGTAGTACCTGCTCTTCTCCCTTTTAAGAGTTTTAGTAAATATCCCACAAGCAAGTTTTTGTTTATCCATTCTGTGATGAATTCTCCCTCCCCCCCTTTTACTCTTAGTAGCTGAATTTAGCTAGATACTTCACTATCCTTTCCAGATAGGTTGCATGATGCTGTTTGACTTGCAGTGAAGTCCGTGTTGAGGGCTTGGAGACACTAGACTACTTGGACAATATGTTGGAGAGAGAAAGGTACACAGAACAGGCAGATGCAATTACCTTTGATGGTGAGGTATTATTATTGTGCTCAGCTTCTGTTTATTCTGTGGATTGCAAATGAACTTCTCTGATATCAATCAGCTCTTAGTTCAGTTTGATTCCCTTTGTTGTGATAAGTAATTATTATTTACTCAAAATATACCGCATTATGTAAGCTTAACTATTTTATGTTTTTCTTTCATAAGATTGATCGAGCATACTTGAGCACACCAACAAAAATTGCCATAATAGACCACGAGAAGAAGAGGACCTTTGTTCTCCGTAAAGAAGGCATGCCAGACGCAGGTGCTTATTGCTAATCCTGTAGCTTTTAAACGTATTGATTTTGGTAAAACTAATTTTTTTTAAATGTGAATTTCATCTTTACAGTTGTGTGGAACCCTTGGGACAAAAAATCCAAGGCCCTTCCGGATTTAGGTGATGAAGATTACAAAACTATGCTATGTTTGGATTCTGCTGTAATTGAAACTCCAATTCTGTTGAAACCCTTTGAAGAGTGGAAGGGCCGCCAAGAGCTGTCTACTGTTTCTTCAAGTTATTGCAGCGGGCAATTGGACCCTCAAAAGGTTATTCATGGATTCATCTGAATGTGGTTTAGGTATGTATCTATTATTCAAACAACATATTATATATATATGTGTGTGTGTATAAATTCGAACCCTTTTTATGAAAATAGCATTTGTTGATGATCTGGATCTCATATATTGAGATTAGAAACCAAGTGCTTGTAATGTCAGCCACAACACTGGTGGTTTGTTTTTCCTAGTTACTAGACATGTTAAGGTGATTACCATGCAATATATTTCCCCATGGGCATTATTACAACAATCTCTTATTATCGTGTAATCTTGTTCCTTGTACCATGGAACCTTATACATGCATTTTCTGGATTATTGTAAATGTACTAGAGTTGAGCTCGAGTGAGCTAAAACTTTGTTTTTCTTCTGCGCCGAAGGTAATGATCGTGTTGTCTTGTAGCCCTTTTTCTCCAATCAGTCCAATGTATATTTGATCTGAATAACTGCGTTATCATTACCTGCCGGAGTATTTTTGAGGTTAAGAACTTTACCTACTCCACTAGCAGCCCATAGTTACCCTGGTCCGAAACGACGTCGTTTCGATGTTAGTAGACGCGAATTTGACAAACGCACACACCTACGCATCACATAAAAATTAAAAGTTTCACGCTAAACAAAACAAGCCAAACCCTTCATTGCCTACTCAAAATTTTGCAAACGGTTTGCAAAAAACGAACTCGATTGATCCTGTATGTGTGGTAAAATATTTTGTAAATCCGGAATGAATATTCGTGCCCCATCTGCAATTACTTAAAACACAACCCCCCGTTATGCACCTAGTACACCCAATCACAGTTGCACAAACCATCAAGTTCGGGCGCACACACCAAAAAAGGTCCACATTTAAGAGACATATAGATTCAGACATTTGCACACGCCCAACGTCACACATGCACACACCTAGACAACATAAACAAATTAAAAGTTTCGACCGAACTTACCGGCAGGGTCTTCTACCATGTGCACACTGAATTCGTTTGTTTCTTCTACATGCTGAATTTTTTGAAATTACAAATTAGAAATATAGAATGTTTTCCTACCATGGTTAGGATCCCTTCAAATATGGAAAATACTATATTACATTTATATACAAAATCAAAGAAAATAATCAAATTACAATTTCACCCTTTTGTATTAATTTCATCCTAATATAATTGATATTTTAATCTTAATCCTATCCATTAATTCCAATTTTCTAGATGGTCCAGATCTCATCTAAAAGCGTGGTCTCATAGGATCCAACACACTATTATCTGCAAGCAATTGCTGGTCAATGGTATGCGTAAATAGTTATTTTAAGGAGTGAATTAAATCTTACTTAGCTTTATGCTAACTTTGGGTACTCTTTATGTATTTTTAGGCGTATCTGCATGAGCATGAATTATGAGAGCTATTCACAATTTTTTCTCTAGACTAGCTAGTTGTTTTATAGTTTCTATTTATTAGATAATCTAGGGGGTTTTTAGACAAATGTATTTAATTCATTATATTGTAGTAGTATTAGTTGGGTTGTTTCTTGTAGTGTTGTTTTTATCTTGTGCGTTCGAATATAAGTGGTTATCTAAATTTGGCGGTAGCATCCCTTTTTCCTAGTTTTGTTTTATTTCCGCAACTAAAAATAATTTTTAATCAAATAGATTTCTTTTTATAAAATATTTTGATTTTGGGGAATGGAGGTGTTATAGTAATATTGCATATTAGCCATATCTTATTATATGGTTAAATGATGACAACAATTTAAATGAATTACTAATTGTGGCAATCAAATAAAGTCAATATTGTAATTTGACGAAAATTAAAGACTAAAATTAGATTTTTGCTCCATCTTTTGGTTTATATATAATTTTATTTTGGTTCAAACACTAATTATTATCATAATAAAAATAGTCATTTTCCATATATAATTTTCGGGAAAAAAAAAATTCTTGTTTTCAAATCAACCCAAAATCAATTTAATATATTGGATGAAGAAGCTATATAATCATAGTTTAAATTTTAGAAGAAATAAATTGAAACTTATTTGTCAAATTGAAAAATTTTAAAGATAGCATACACCTATCGTCAGTATTTTGATGGTAGATTGATTTTTGTGAGGTAGTTTGTTATATATATGTCGTGTGTGTATGCTAAAGAAAATAAGGGAAAAAGAAGATTTGAATGAGGCAGAGGAGTAATAACTAGTAACTTTAAATTGATAGGTTGTACATTGAATATTGATTAATTACTTAAGTTTCCCCACTACAAATGTTGTTTGTTTTGATATTTCAAAGATAATAAAATGCAATGATATATTAGCTGCAATTGTTACAATTGCAAGCCACAGGCGTAAAGGCACAAGTGCCAGGAGGCTTGCCAGGAAGGTTGCATTTGAGAGCATAACAACACGGCACATTGGTGCAGGCGTTGGGATTGGATGCCTTACAGCATGAGCATGTTTGACAGTAACTGTTAGCGGCATCCCCAAAGGCATCACCGATATGGATATCTCTAAACTCCACCGTTGTTCCCATAGCCGGAACTAGCTCTTCTTCTTGCTCTTCTACCAATGATAATTTATCCACCGGTTCAGCACCTGCATGCATTATATATGCCACAATTATATGAATATAATATTATAACTTCTCCTATTAATAATTTCTGTAAATGAAATAATAACCATGCTCACCTGCAGCAATAATCATGGAGAAAACTAAAACCAACATGGATGTCGATGTTGCTAGATTCATGGTTGCCTATATCCTAGAAAGAAACTAAGAAGTCTAGACGATAGTGTAGTGACTAGTGAGGGTGGTATGTGTGGAATAATCTATATTTATAGATGTTTTGTGGCTGATTCATGCCTTATTCGAAAGAAACCGTTACTTTTTCTTAACAGTTACTTTTTCTTTTATTACAATAATAATAGGCATATTATAGCAACAATTACTATATATTATTATATTAACAGTTACTACTTTACTATATATTATTATTAATATATTTGACGATTTTATTACTATAATAGGCCAGCATATCAATAATTGACTGTGATTTACTATAGTAATAGTAACAATTACTTTTTCTTTATTACTATTATAGGGATATTATATTAACGGTATTATATATTGTTGTAGTAAGAGTTAGCACTTTACTATATTTACTGCTATATATTATTATATATGACGATTTTATTACTATAATAGGCATATCAATAATTGAGTGTGATGTACTATATAGTAATAGTAACAATTTCTTTATTACTATTATAGGGATACTATAGTAACGGTACTATATATTGTTGTAGTAAGAGTTACTACTTTTGCACACGCCCAATTTCACAAACGCACACACATACGCATCACATAAAAATTAAAAGTTTCACGCTAAACTAAACATGCCAAACCCTTCATTGCCTACTAAGAATTTTGCACACACTACCCAGACTATATGCACACAGTTTGCAAGAAAAAAATGCGGTTGGTCGTGTATGTGTGGTAAAATATTTCGTGAATCCAGAATGAACATTCGCGCTCCCACTGGAATTACTTAAAACACAACCTCCCGTTATGCACCTAGTACACGCAATCGCAGTTGCACAAACCATCAAGACCGAGCGCACACTCCAAAAAGGTCCACATTCAAGACACATATACATTCAGACTTTTGCACATGACCAACGTCACACATGCACACACCTAGGCAACATAAACAAATTAAAAGTTTCGACCGAACTTACCGGCAATGTCTTCTGCAATGTGCACACTCTGGACGACTGCATTCGTTTGTTTCTTAGCTTCTAAGCACAAATTTTTTTTTTAAATCACAAAATAGATTATAAGAGTGATTCACATTTTTTTTCTCTAGACTAGTTAGTTGTTTTGTAGCTAGTTTCTATTTTATTAGATAATCTAAGGATTTTTTTTTAATTAAAACCAACATGGATGTCGCTGTTGCTAGATTCATGGTTGTCTATATACTAGAAAGAAACTAAGAAGTCTAGACGATAGTGTAGTGAGGGTGGTATGTGTGAAATAATGTATATTTATAGATGTTTTGTGGTTGATTAGCTGCTTTGACTCCTTGAGAATTTTTTAAACTTTAGCATTTTGGAGCAATAAGTTGTTACACAAAAATTGATTAACCAAATACTCATATTAACTGTTTAACCAGGTCAAACAACTAATAGTGATTAAACAAGTCAAAATTGACGAATAAGCTAACTATGTTACCAAACATAATTTTTATGTACATATAAATAAAATGAAGATATATAATATGTTAACGGTAACATATACGTTATTTTTATAATATGTCATCCTTGGCTCCCGGATGATCCAGGACCTATGGTTCAGACCATTATGCCCAATACACTTGAGGGTTCTTTGGTCTCGGGCCTGATTGACCCAATTACAAAAACGTGGGATCACGATATTATACATGATATTTTCTCCCCCATGGATGTGAACCGCATTATGAGTATTCCGGTGTGCCCTGACTATGAAGATTCGTGGTATTGGATTGGAGACCCAAGGGGTTGTTACACTGTTAAGGATGGTTATAGACGCATTTGTGGTGAGATTAACAGTGTTCCAGGTGGTTTTGATAAATGGCTTCCCCTTTGGAAAATTAAATCCCCTCCCAAGTGGAGGAATTTCCTTTGGAGAGCCCTCTCTGATATTCTCCCCATTGCACCAAATCTAATTTTAAAGAGGGTTGATATTGATCCTACATGCACTATGTGTGGTCAAGCTCATGAGAGCTTAATGCATACTTTCATTTTTTGTGAGTTTTCAACATTGGTTTGGCATGCTTCTTCTATTCCAATTCATGCCATAGGGGGGGCTGATTTTTGTGAATGGTTTTCTAATGCTATGGAATCCCTTTCAAATGACCAGCTTATCGCATCCGTGGCCGTCCTATATCACCTCTGGAAGGCACGTAATATGGCAGTATGGGATGGCTGCTTGCCATCACCTCGGCAAATCTGGAATATGGCGTATGCAGCTCTCCGTGCGTGGAGTGACATTCATTGCCGACAGTAGAGTGCAGCTGTTGCCGTGCCACATGCAGAAGTCCAGCCTGCTTCTTCATCTTCCGCCGGTGAGCCCCTCTACACTTGCTACTTTGACGTCGGATTTCAACCGTCAACAAGGAGGGCCACGGTGGGGGCAATTCTTCTTTCGGCACAAGGAACGTTTTTGGCGATTTTCAATGGGCCACTACAAGACTGCTTTTCTCCGCTTATGGCTGAGTCCATGGCTTGTAAGGAGGTTCTCTCTTGGATTCGGGATCGTGGTCTAAGTTCGGTAGCCCTTCACACAGATTGCACTGCTCTTCAACAATTATTATCATCACATCAGCCTAATCTACATTCTTATGTCGCATTTTCGTTAAATGCCTCGAAGGCTATTTTGTCATCTTTTACTCAGTTTTCTATTAGTGTGGTACCGAGGTCTGCGAACCAAGGTGCGCACTCGCTTGCTTCTATTGCCTACTCACAGGCACATTCTTTATTTTGGGATTCTATCCCACCCGACTTTATCTCGTCTTTGATTTAATGAAGCTAGCGTTGGTTGTTTTCAAAAAAAAAATTAAATGTACATAATATATCCAACACTTGTATATAATTTAGACAAGGCGTATCCGCGTCATGGTCCACAATATAACAATTGATAATTTGTGGGTCACAATATTATTCTTGAGGAATTATGCAGTCCATTACAAGGGTAGTGGGCCGAAGAAAGGACCAAAAATTACCCATTTGTACTACCGGCCGAAATCGGAGAGGAGCAAACGAGCAATGATGAAGGAAGACAGACGGAATCGTAAAAGGAAGAGAGGGAAGCGGCGCCAAAAACCCGCCGCCTCTCCTCCGCCTCCTAGCGGAGATGATGCTTCTTTTGCTAAGCACAAATCCGGCAATTCATCCTCGGTTTCTGCTTTGCAGAGTAAAACCATCTCTAAACCAAACAAAACTTCATCTTTTATTGATAAGGTTCGCTCCTCGCTCTATCTATCTTTCGATAATATGAGGAATTGGTAATTATTGGTGTGATTGTGCAGATGAGGGCGAGATTGTCAGGGGGACACTTCCGTATGATTAATGAGAAGCTTTACACATGCTCGTAAGTTTCCCTGCTTTTGATGCGGCGATGACTGAACCTAATACGTAACGGTTTATCTCCTGTTTCTAGGCTATTCTAACTAATAGCTTCTTATTTATGTAACAGCCTAGCATGAAATTAAACCTTTTGCTGAAATTATCTGATGAAAATTTTGTTTTGTGTCCATTTAATTCAGTGGAGATGAGGCACTGAACTATTTCAAACAAGATCCGCAGTTGTTTAGTGTGGTAAGTTTGCTTTCTATGTAAATAAATCCAAAACATATAATAATCTCACTGTGGCCCAAGTTCTAATTAGCATTATCATCATGCTTGCTAAGTAATTACATCCTTGTTGATGGGAGCACTCTTGTGTTTTCAGTACTGAAGAAAAACAGTATAAAGTATTATTTGCTTTTCGATTTACACTGTTTGATTTTCTTTTTATATACAATGCTAGTCATTGTGCATATACTTCAGTCCTCCATGTATGTCGTTGCAAATGAGTAATCCTATCTGAATTTCCTTTATTTTCACATGTTTTAGATATGGAAATTTTCTTTTCTCAGTTCATCCTCCAGTGTATCTATTGGCTTTCTACTTAACTTATGTTTACTTACCTGGCCAGTATCATGCAGGGTACCAAGAACAGATGTCGCATTGGCCTGATCAGCCAGTTAACATAATGATAAAGTGGCTCAAAGATCACGACCCGTCTTTTGTAGTGGCAGACTTTGGCTGTGGTAAGAATTGAGAAGCATGGTCCTAACCCTATGTATATATATAATGCATTCTTTGGTAGTTTAGTTTCACCAAATTGTGGCTTCTACTGCTGCCAATATTTGTTCTCCTATTATTTCAGGAGATGCACGGCTCTCAAGAAGCGTGAAGAATAAAGTTTTCTCTATTGATCTTGTGTCAAATGATCCTTCGGTTATAGCCTGTGATATGTCAGATGTATGTGCTTTTAGTGGACATTGAAGTTTATCTGAATGCTCCTCGGATTATCTGCTTGAATACATTGAAATGCTTAAGTGTCTAGAATAAGCTGGGAGTTTGGTCTTTATCTGAATTTGGCCAGGCTTACTTTTAAATTTCCCAATTTTCATTGCAGACTCCTCTGGGTTCCTCATCTGTGGACATTGCTGTGTTTTGCCTTTCACTGATGGGAATCAACTATCCAAGCTATCTTCAAGAAGCTCATCGAGTTCTTAAGCCTGGGTATGCAAACTACTCTGAAATCTTGAGGCGTCTTGCTTTTATAGTTTCTTACATTATTTGTGGATGGCTCTATGCAGTGGGTGGCTCCTGATAGCCGAGGTAAAGAGCAGACTTGACCCAAATACTGGGGGAGCAGACCCAGTGAAGTTTGTGAAAGCTGTATGTGAACTTGGATATACATCTGTGCTGAAGGTATATATGTTTTCTCCAGATTGTTGTTCTCGTTATAAATGGTAATCTACAAATCACTTCTAAGTACTATGTTCGGTGTGCAGGATTTCTCCAATAAGATGTTTGTACTCCTCCACTTTAAGAAAAAGGTGATACGATTTAAATTATTGATTTGACAGTGTTATATTCTTCGGGTCGTTCCAGGTTTCACAGGAGTCGAATTGTGTTTCTTTGTAAAATGAGTGCCTGTATTTAGTTGGTTCCTTTTGATTGCAGGATAAGCAAAAGTTGCAGGGAAGGGAAATTGATTGGCCTGAGCTCAAGCCTTGCATATACAAACGTCGTTAAGTTGACCAAGTTTGCGCCATCAATCATGTCGAGTTTTCTTGGTGTTAGTACTTTTGAGTTTCCGATGTCTTAGGATCTAGAATGTAGATGAACAACAAATTGACAATATTCTTACAGTCTTGAAAAATTTTACTACGGAGTAATATTTTTATAGCATCTGTATTCTGTATTTCGTTATACTGTTGAGAGGAAATCTGTTTGGTGCACATTTAAACCCCCTCCGTTGGTTAGTAATTTGGAAGAAAGGTGAGAAAATAGGAGAAAGTTGATACAAAAGCGAAGTAAGGATGGCAGTGGGTGGGATTGTGGGATACTCCCTATCCCCGTTGTGCTCTTCATTCCCGTCTTTGTCACAAATTTAAAATTTTAATATTTAAGTAAGGTAATTAAAAAATTAATTTTTAAATTAATAAATTCAAATATTATTTTGTATTTTAGTTTTCAATTTCTCATGACTTTACCAATATATTTATTTATTTATTAATGCATCTAGGAAGGGAGTGTGGACTGAGAGGGGTATCTCGTCCCAATAGGACTAGTCGAAAATCGAACGGATTGACCCGATTGATGTTCCTAATTATCTCATCCCAATAGGACTAGTCAAAAATCAAACGGATTGACTCGATTGACATTCCTAATTACAAGACGATTTGGAGTTGCCCACAACATGACATTTTCCTTTATTAGAAAATGATAATGTAGTTTTATTGAAGAAAAAAAATAAAAGGATTAAAAATTGCGAGAACATACCATGTGAGAAAGAAGTAAAAAATGAAATTAAAAGTAGAAAGAAATACATGTAATATCACTCACTCTTTATTTGTTGTTTTAGTTTTTATTTAAAAGTTCAATCCACACAGCGAAGAATAATATTTTTCACTCAATTAATTCACCCCTCCCATTTCCCATAGTCCCATTTGCATCCAACAAAGACACTATTTAAGGTTGACTTGCATATCCAATTAGTGTTTTAAACAGCAGACAGCCAATTCTATGGCTATTAAAGTGCTTGGGAAACGACAGCTATGTGTTGACTGATTCTAAAGAATGGGACAAAGAATGCTCATTCTCTAATTAAACCTACAATATATCTTGTGAGCCATTCTGGAAAGAAAAAAAAATTCTAGTTTTGTTTGTGTATGAGCAATAATAATATGATTAGTATCTACTTCAAAGTCTCCACATTACCATCAAAGATCATTGCATGCTAACAAGTAGCTTGGGTTTGATTTCCACAAACTTTCTCAAGAGGAAACTTGTAATCAGCCTTTCTCCAAGGATGACAGACTTGATAATCCAGAGCTTTCTGTTTTTAGCATATTGCAAGAAAATTAAGGAACAGTTTCTGGTTTATTGGTTAACCAGCCCAGCAGCCCTGATAAACCAGGCATCTTAAATCCTGATAAATAAACCAATATAACTGGAACAAAGAAGCTGATGATTCCAGTAGCACTGGCCAAACAAATGGACAAAGCTTCTGCCACCCTACCTAACCTGAAAAAGATAGTCAGGGATTATTGGTTAAAAGAAATTGCATATATTGAAAAGCTTAACACATCTTAAAAGGACTTTGCTGGAAAATTGATGAGGGACAAACCTCTTCCTGCAGATTAAGGTCAACATCTGGACCAATAAATCATGAGTGATGGAAGTAATAAGGCTTGAGACGAGGCAACAAATGCTTAGAAGCAAAGCAGGATATATAAGTTCAGCATAATGGAATACTCCTGCAAAAGTTTACACCAAAAACATAAAATGAAACTATAAACAAATTGGATAAATGTGGACACGGTTGAGAAAGAGAAATATTGAGTATTTCTACACAATCAGCAATTGAAAAATAGTTGATGTGTATATTCATGATAGGTTGAGATGCATATTCATGCCCTATCATTCACAGGGTTGTTGGGGTATCCTAGCAATACTCAATCCTTTCTCTTATAAACAAAGAAATATCTGCAGACAAACAATTTTCAAGAATTTACCTGCTAGCTTCTTCTGAAGAAGAAGGATCAGAATAACAACTGAAAGTGCAGCTGTGGCTGACGTTGAAAGTGCCTTTATGTAAATAAGTCAATGTCAAAACCTTTCTTTTACTTTCTTCCATCCAGTGGCTAAATAAAGAACCTTACCAGCCCTTGTCCTCCAAGGAAATATCTGCAGACCAAAAACCAGTCCAGTATGGCATTTAGAGCAATGGCACTGATGCTAACCAGAAAAGGCCTCTGTCCATCTCCAAGGGAATAAAAGACTACAACTAACAGTTCTCTAACAATGAAGAATGGTGTGCCAATAGAATCTGCATAACAATTTTTTTTTTAAATAAGTTATATGTGTATCTGGAGAGCATTCATAAAAATTATATGCAAAAATTTCCACTGAACATCCTTACAACAAATAAAAAGTGAAGCTACTAGAGAAGTTGCAGAGGAATTAAATGCTAAACGCTCAAACAAGACTCTGATTATTGGTTCTGCTAAGGTGGACACAGTTGACAAGATGGGTAATAGAACCACCTGCACCAAAACAGAAAGGAATGCCCAAGATTATCAGAATTCAGGCAGTTGTATACATAAGCAAACCAGGGAGCCAGAAAGGGTCTACTACTTATTTCCCAGTGAAAGACCTACCATGCATAGCAGAATAGCACTTCTTAGCTTTTCTGCAAGGTCTGTCCAGGATGCACTCTGACAGGGAAAAAAATAAAAAGAAAAATTAAATAAGCTATCATTGCATAACCAAATTACAATTGGAAGATGCATCACATGAGAACCTTTGCCAGTTTGGAGAAAGTAGGCAAAAGTGGCAGTAAAATTGTGCTTGAAAGTAGTCCAAGTGGTGCAGTCACCAAAAGATTTGCATCTGAAACTCAAGTTTGTTAGATAGTGAAATACTCCATAATATCATAAAATTCAACTTAAAAAATTAAAAGAGTTGTGCAAAATTGAGAGAATGAAATCATGATTAATAGACATTAGACAATGGTTGAGTGGTTTCAAACATCACTTAACTGGAACTTACATGAGAGACCTGCCACTGCACCAGGTACACGTGAGGCAAAATATAGGTCAGTGAATGATGCAATATGCTCCAAGCCGGAACTAAATGTTGCTGGCAGAAGCAATGAGAAAAACTATGCACAAAAGGTGATAGCATAATTAGAAAAAAGTAGCAACAAATGGCTCAATTAGTATAAAATTTCTATGCAAAAGACATTAGGCACTATGCACAAAAATTAGAGTAAAATGAGAGAAAGCGGCAACCAACTGGTTCAATAAGCATAACATTTCTAGGCAAAGGACATTAGGCATTTACCTTGCTGACATCATAGCTGGCTAATGTATCAATCTGCAGATATGGAACATTGATATGCCATGCTCCCTTAAGCACTAGAGCCTGAAACCCAAGGATGACACATCCATATAAGTGAGAGAGATACCCAATATACACGAACGAAAATAAATGTGCTTAACCTTACAAACCTAGAAAGGGAAAGGGATGTGGGAGTGGAAGAGGAGAAAGGGGAGGGATACCTGCATTACCCACTGCAAAAATAAGCCAAATGCAGCTCCAAAAGACAAAAGAACCCCTCCTGCATAATGTATTTCAGATGGATATAACAACTATCAGTTACATGGAATCTGGATATAGTACATAAATAAAATCCTTCATTACCATAATAAGGAGCATTTCCTTGTCCACTGAAAGTATAAAAGATGCACTGCAATAAACATAAAAGTGTCTTTATCTACCAATTGAGTTGGCAGAAAATGGTGGACAAGAGCACTAAAAATTGTAAGGTGAAACTCACACTGGCAATCAGGACCAGGCTAGAAAGTGTGGGGCAAATAGCAGGAAGGACATTTTTACCCTTTGTACTAGTTTCAAGCAACCACAAAATCACAAATGGGCAAGCAGAAGAGATTGTTAGGTGCACAAATAATTATTGCACTGAACTACTGAAATTACAATAAGTACCTCATATATGCATAGCCAAGTCCGATAGGTCCAGCAACAGCTATGCAGGAACTCATTACTTTCAACTGAAAAGAGATGAATGATAGAGGAACATCAGACTTTAGAAAATGAATCAACAAAACCAAATGAGCAGTGCTTCTATAATACAGAATTACCTGCTTAATAGCTACTTCTCTAGTTGCTTCACCTTCTACCAAGGTCCATAAACTGAATAAAAAATAGTAAATGGAAAAGAAAAATACATATAATCATCAGGAACATACATGGCTCTAAACATGCTTTAATAGGTCAGCCCCAAATGATAAATTAATTTCATTTAAAATTTCCATACAGTTTAGGTAATCAGATAAATCCAGAAAAGTACAGTTCAAAAGTAGAAGTCATATGCAGCTTTGTATTTTGTTACTCACATATGTTATGAATGGTAGGCTAAGTTAGTCACTCAGCAATGCTAAATCCCACAAATTTATTCTTATTTCTATTACCAAAAAGCTCTCTTCAAGCTTACCCAGGTGCATAAGCATGAATTATAAACTCGGCAAATATGAATACTAGAGCAGCAAAAACACTTCCTCCCTGTGTGGCACCATTATTTGTTAGATCATAATTATGAGTAGCAGAAGATGGAATGATAAAAGTGCTTAATTTGCTTGCATACCAGGAACAAGATGATACTTGTATGCTGAAATAGCTTCTTTTGACGCTCCTCGGGAAGTTTACTGATGAGTGAATCAGAAGCTTGAAATGAAAAATTAAGATAACCCAGAAGAACATTGACAGAGAAAGTGAAAGAAAACTACTATTTAGGAACTTGGCTAAATTGTTTAAGACTTTTCACTGAGTTCCATACATTATCAATATGCGGTAATCACTTAACCTAATGCAACACTGGTTGCTTACACTCTATCTCTTGTACTACAGTGGTATATCAGTATATCTGTATATGTAAGAGAGTGCTATACTTAGTATTTATTCTAGTAAATTTTAATGACAATGGATCAATAACAACTTCAGTTGTTAGGAGAGAGTGAGAGACAATGCATAACCTTAGAGTTGTAGTCATTGTAATATGGATTGGACCATTTACACCTGCATGAAATAGAAAGGCAGTGATAAAGCAGCTGTACTTGTTTTCAACTAAACTGACAAAGTACCATACACTCCGTAATATGTTTATCTAGTAAACACCACCCCAGAACTCTACAAAATTGATTCAGAAGAGGCCAATTTTAGTTAACATCAGAGAGAGAGATTGTAAATTAGATTGGCTTTCCTCATCAGTCTCCATTCTCTCTATTGGAATGTTTTGAATAATACATTATGATATGAGGTAACAACAGGTTGGAACCTCTTCACAAATTGAAAGAAATACATGAATCTCAGTATGCAATATACTGAATAAAGGCATTTTATACAAGTATACAAACACATATTAGAAAGATGGGTTTTCAAAGTTTTATGCAAACACTCCCTCAGAGGACCAAAAAAGAAACCAAAATTGATCATGGCTCACTTGCAGAATATACAATTTAAAACAAACAGTTTAAATGATGTTGCTTCAATCTCAGGAACTCACCACCAAGGACGGATGCAGCAAATCCTGGCAGCACCCAAGCATATCTAAAATTGAGCTCACACTCAACCATAAATTTGGCTCAAGTATTAAAATCAACTTCCTCAACAAAGCATGAAACACAGCCAAAACGAAGTATTTAAAACAATTATATTCTACAGAAGATAAATGCACCTAAATGCAATTGCTACTGGCCCAATCCCGAAAACCGAAGCCATTACAATTTCCCGCAGTAATCCCTGCATAGGCAATAAGCATAGATACAAATTCCACCTTTCTTATGAGGAGGGAAAAAAAGAGAACAAAGACGGATAGCAAAACAAATATCACCATAATTTTGCTAGTAATAGTAGCGAGACCAATCCACGAGGCGTTTTCCAAGAACTGCTTGCCTACACAAATTTGATTCATTTTGAGAAATAATAACATATTTAGTTATTTATTTAGCTAATACTCCGTGCGAATTTAGTAATAAGATTAACGAATGACGAACCAGAAGGCAACGCGGTGTGATTGAGAGTTGAATCGTCCCCGTCATTTTCCGGAGAATCTGTGGGAAAATTAGAAAAGGAAGTTGTAGAAGAAGTGATGGGAATTCGCCTGAATCGAGTTGGAGAAAGGATTTGTGGGTGCAGAAGAGGGAAGGAAGAGTGAAGCAGAGGGCGAAGGTGTGGTAAAGATCTGGGATTGGGCGAGCGTGGGAAGTCGTATATTGATGGACGGAGATTCAGCGCATACATTTCCCAACGGCTCGCTGCTCGCTCCCGCCGTCCCAACTCACAAGAAACAAACAAAGAAAGCGGAGAGACTTTACAAAATCGTGTCTTTAATTGTTCTAATTTTCCACTTGCAAACTTACTGAAAAATAAAAATTTAGAAGGAAAAAAATGCACCCTTAAAACATTATTGAAAAGTTAATTATACCTTTAAATTTTTAAAAATTGTAATTAGGTACATAAATATATTGATTTAATGCATCAAGGCCTAAATACTTGTTACTGACCTATATATAATATCAAGTCACTAGGTTGTTCGATAGTTTTCCAATGACGAAAATTAAAGACGGCAACCAGCATGTCGCGCAGAGAAGGGTTGGTCACCTTCTCCGTTAGCTGGTCGCCTCTTCTATCAAGATGATAGCGACCAATCAATTGCCATCTCCATTGACGGAGAAGGCAATTGGTCACCTTCTTGATCCCTTGGAGATGACGACCAATTTGGTTGTCATCTCTAGTTGTCGGAGAAGGTGATCAACCTTTTTCCAGCGGCGTGCTGGTCGTAGTCGTCGATTTTCGTTACTGGAACATAGTCGGACAACTTAGTGAGTGACCTATTAGGCTATTATTACATGTCACTAATAGGTATTGGGCCTTGATGCACTAAATCGATATATTTATGTATCTAATTGCAATTGTCAAAAGTTTAGTTGTCTAATTGACTTTTTAGATAAAGTTCGATGGTGTATTTGACCATTTTCTTAGTTTATAATAATGATTTTGTACCTTTTACTATAACTCTTAATTAGACTATAGTGGTCGCTTTTTACTAAATCATTTTTTTAATTTTCAAACACACCCTTAATCATTCTTTCAGTGGAGCAATACATATTTTAGCTGAAAGGTGTGCAACTCAAGAAGACTATCAATCTTTGGATGTTGTACCGGCTCGGTCTATTGTTAATTTGTTTCTTAATGGAGTTCTTGTTTCGTTGGTTTTCAAAAAAAAATTAAATTCATGTTGCTCTATGTGCCTACCAGCCAGCAAATTAATGTGTGGATCATGTATGGATTATAAATATAAAATATATTTTTAATATATTAAAAATATATTATTTATGTATTAAATATACATTATATAATATATTTTCAGCACTCAAATAATGCGTTTTTTTAAACAAATAGTATACTTTTAATATATTAAAAATGTGCTTTTTATTTATGTTCCACGTAACTTTCTGTATCATGGCCATGTAATAATGATTACCTGCTGCCTAGCCATGACATTTACGACTTTTGTTTCAAGGATGACATGCTCAAAGGCTATGTTTGGTTGGCAGCTGATCCGCCAATTTTTGGCGGATTTGACCATCTTTAGCGGTTTGACCAAGTCAAACCGCTAAAGATGGTGTTTGGTTAACAGCGGTTTGGAGCAGCGGTTTGCTCCAAACCGCTGAAATCCCAAACGCTGCTAAAGTCTGTTTTGTTTAGTATGGCTTATGGACTCTTCAATTTGAACCCGTTGGCTCGGCTCATCGGTATGGGCTCGTCATGTTAAGAACAATCTTCATCATTTAAAAGATTAAAACTAATATTTGGATGGTAGATTATATATATAAATTAACTCGCCATATATTTTTTGAATTTGTTAATTTTTTTCATGAGATTAATTGTAATACTAAATTAAAAATGTATTTCGTTCAATTTATGTCTAAACTAATAATTGAACTAAATATGTATGATTTATTACATACACACACACACACACACACACACACACACACACATATATATATATATATATATATATAGAGGCCGT
>CM008336.1:41493542-41503942 GCA_002525835.2 Ipomoea batatas | reverse complement strand
TGCAGTTGTGTTGAAAGGAAAATGCAGTTGTGTTGAAAAGAAAGTGCAGTATATATGAAAAGAAAGTGAGTGTCGCGAATTCATCCGTCTGTTTCATTAATCAAAACGACGTCGTTTTGGGACCGCAGTCCACAATGCATTGTGGACCACGGTCCACGATATAATTTGCGACATAATTATGGAGTTGGGTGCGAGGAGAGGTATTTTTGCACCTATATACGTAATATTATATATTACATTCTATATATAATAATATAACTATAATCTAAATAATATTTTTTATAAAATGAATCTAATGTTTATAAATGTATGCTTTTTATTTTAAAAATGTAATCTATTAATGAATTATGTTTGATATATTTATTGTAGGTCTGGATTATAAATGTTACGGAGTATATTAAAATTAAATTTGAGAAATTTTATATATAATATTAAAATATTCTAAAAGTAGAGAAATTTTTTTGGGAATGCTTTGCACCTACAAAATCCTAATGGGGTTCTTTGAGGATGAGCTTTATTTTTCATGTAAGTGCAATTATTGTAGTGGCGTAGATATTCTTTCGTTCTATTGTTATTCTTAATCTAAGGTTGATATTTGAAAAAGTTACATGTATTCATTTCGTTTGTAGACTGCAAAGTTATTAGTAATATACCAATATATTATTTTGCATTTTTTATTTTATTTGTTATTTATTTATTTATTGTTGCATTTGTTTAGTTCTCGAGTTTGAAATATAGGGTACTAAAACACTACAACATGATAATTGATTGAATTAACCAACTGATGAATGGCAATTCACAACATATTTTGAAATTTATTACTTATTTTAAATTATAAATAAGTAATTCATTTTATTTAGTAAATTAATAAGTGATTTTTTTTTTTGAAAATCAACCGAGAAATAACTTAATTAATCACCAAATGTTGAATACAAGTAGGATAATTAGAAAACCAACAACGAGGACCAGACTGAGAAATAGCAGCCCTAGCTAACGCATGAGCTAACTTATTCGCTGATCTAGGAATAAAAACAAATGACACGGTATCAAAGTGTCGTTTTAGATTATGACAATCCTTGAGAACACAGCCTGCGTATGATAAATTGAGGGTTCTCGACTTTAGCAGCGAACACACAAGTTGACAATCAGAATGAATCATCACCTTTCGCCAACCACATTCCATAGCCCAAGAAAGAGCTTCCTTAAAATAAGTTCCTATAATTATTTATTTTCGTATACTATAAAACATAACGTTTAAGTCTTTAAGAAATAAATTATAAGCTTTTCATATTTCTTACAAAAGCAAATGATTACTATCATTATTTAATTAAAACTCTCATCCTCCCCTTCCTTTTTTCTCAATTTTGCGTGAAGCTATCATACTGTTTACTAGTTGACGTAGTTTTATTTGATTATTAGTTTCAGCCACGGTTGCAAAAATTGACCTAGACGTTAGGTGTCCTTAGGTCGAGGCGAATTACTTCCTAGGTGGTTGTCTACTCGGCCGAGTTGGTTGCGAATTCGACTGAGTTAACTCGTCTAGTTTGGTTGAGTTAGCCGAGTTAACTTGACCGGCTCGGTATTGTTAATTTTTTTTAATTATATATATAGTTAGTTAGTTAGTTGCCTAGGTGGTTTATGTGCTACTCTAGTGTTTGACAGGTGCTTAGCACCTATTACAACCATAGTTTTAACATAATAGAGTGGATTACTTCCAAATTACAAAGTATCAATTATGAAAAAATTATAACTGATTTAACACCATCAAATAATACAAATTTTAATAGAATTACAAAATTTTCTTTATAAAATAAAATCAAAATTGATGGCCCAACGCCCCAACCCCACTATTTTGATTCAAATGCTTTTTTTTCGTCTATCTCAGTTTCTCTCTAGTTGTTTTCTCACATTTTTTTTCCCAGCAGTCCAAAGCCAGAGGATAGTGTTAGCCAATCCAATCGCAAGGATTTATTAAAGTACACAATGAAATGTAGAGCGCAGATGAGAGACGTGAAAGAACGAACAGTTTGCGGTAATAAGATGATGAAGACAAATTAAAGCAGCCTAGCCGCCGGATAAAGTGGTGGCCTGGTGGGTCCAAATGTCCAATGGCTAATGGGCGGTGGCCAGCCGGGGCGCTGCCCATTTCTTGTTTCTGTGGTCAAATGCGTAGTCGATCGGCTGTCACTAGGGGCCCTCAGCGTCGAAGGCCCCAGCATGGTTAATTCAACTGGTCAGAGAATACAAATACAATCTCTCAAAATGAGAGATTTTTATAGACAATGAGTAAAAATTTATATTTATATTGATTAATTGAGTAATCATAATTTATCTCTTCACAAATTATCAGATCAAATTATAGAGACATATGAGGTGAGCGATTTTACCTTTTGTCACAAGGTAAAGCTGAAGAAAATAAGATTGTGGGCGTTCAGTCATATCACGGTTGGGCCAAACGCCGCACACCCGTTCCGTCCGTAGGAATGGCCCTAGCGAAGGGGACACTTACAAAGTGAGGTCATTTTCCGACCTGGAGCTCACATTGGCATTCGCATATGGATAAGGTAAATGGATTAAGAAAACTACTCCCACCTACACTAGGTTTGCCCTTTCATTCATCCCCATATTATACTATAAATTAGGGTCTGTATTTGCAATTAATAGATTATGTGTTTGCAAATAATTTGAAGATACATAATATAATAGTTACAAATATATAATATGCATGCATATATATAATATGTTACCTATAAATACATAATTTTTAGATTAAGTCCACAATGTAAGGTGAACTCTAATTCATGATATAATAATTGTTTATATTCATCATAAAAGGCGAAAATTATGCTTTGTTTTCCATCTTGTGAAGTATTGGATGTCATCATTTTATAAAGAGTTAATATCTATTTTGGTGCTCCGACTATTAGTTAATACTTGATTTAGTCCCAAACTATTAAAAGTATCCAATTTAGTCATCCGAGTTTTAAAATCACACTCAATGTCGTCCTCCGTTACAATTGTCGTTATTTTGAGGGCAAAGTAGTCATTTTATTTTGGTGAAACCGGTTTCTTCCTCTGGTCTCAGTCGCAGCTCCATTTTGCTCGATTAAACACAAATTATATGCGCTGAAAATCAATCAAGTGGCTACAAGAAAATACCGAACAAGGTCTACCATGGGGTTCAAGACCAAATTAAAAGGGAATTTCAGTGAACATATTGAACTTGAATGAACTGTGGATAGTGTTGGTAGTGTTTTTTTTGTAGTAGTGTTAGCATGGTTTGTGTTTTGTAAGAAAGGAAAAAACCAAGTTGTTGCTATGGTTTCTTTTTGTTGGCAGTATTGCCATGGTTGGCTGAAGCATGGAGAAGCATGATTTTTTTCTTTGTATTTTGGGGGCCCCTAGTCCAGACCCAATAGTTAGTATATGTATTTGTGATTATATTGGCTCAAAATTAGGTTTTCATGACTGATCTAAATTCTATTACGTATTATTCAAAAAAAAAAAATTCTACTCCGTAATATTCACGCGAATCACTTTTTCTTCAATTCACATTTTATTTATACTTTGATAGGGCCTCACTTATTTACCAGCGTAGGGCTACGCAAATCAAAAAAACTGGCCCTAAAGAGTTGTTCTGGAAGGAGATGTAATTTTGATTAATAAGAAGCTCCTTTCTCTCTCTACACTATTTGCATGCACTTACTTCTTTATGTTATATCACATGTAAGTTCATCAAGTTAATAGGCCAACGAACACAATTATGTGTAACAAAAATCAAAATTCCTAAAAAAAAAGAGAGTAAAATAGTTAATTCAACTATTCAAAGGCTAATGAATCACATTTTCTTTAAAATTATCAATTCATTTCTTTGTGGGGATGCTATAGTAGCATGTACTCGTTAACTATAGTTGATGCTAAGGAGAAACAAAGGAAGAAGAGATTGGTTTTATGAGTTGATGATTTAGAATTGTCCTATGATGCCGTTATATAGGGTTAGGAAATCAATGAAGGCCACAAAAAAAGGAAACAACCTTGTACAGAAATTAATTTATAAAGTTATTAGCCAGGGAACAATCTTTGTTGACCGGAGAAGGCAACCAAGTTGGCCTCCTTCTCTGGCATAACGTGACCGGCGGCAACCGTAATCGTCGTCGGTAGTTGATTTTTTACTTAACTTGCCTAAGGTTAGCCGGAATTTGCCCGGAGATTTGTCGGAATCCTAATTGACCTGTAATTACAGGTCAACAACATGTTAATGGGTTTAATTGCTCCAAAGTAACATGTTTGTAGATTTAATTGCAACTTTCAAAAGTTCAAGGGTATAATTGACTTCTTACCAAAAGTTCGAGGGTGTATTTGACCCTTTTCCCTTAAAAGTCGATAATAGAAACTCTAAAATGCATTAACTTAAACATTATGTACACTTAGAACTAAAAGTGAATTAGCCTAAACATTATGCACACCTAGAAATCTAGAATTAATAATGTTAACTTTTCTTTTTGTTATCTATTAAAACTTCTGCGCAATTACAATTATGTCACTATATTTTCAAATTGATTTTAATTTACCACTATTGATATTTACTTTTGGATATTATATTTTTGATTGGTTCACATGTTTGCCATGGCAAACGAAGTACACTTCTAATCTCACCACTATATATATGATCACAATCATATGAGAAAGTGAGCTTAAGTGAGAAAACGGTTAGGAATTATTGTCGAACAAATTTTGACGATGTTATTAATTCTATATTAAGAACTTATACTTCCTATTGCTTTGTATCAAGCGTAAGAATTTTTCTCTTAATAGGCAAAGGTTTTTCCTCTTAGGAGTATGAGACTATGAGAGTGTTTCAGCATATCTAAAAGGTTACATAAGGGTAGTTGACTATATTCACTACCGCCAGACCTTACTTGCTAGACTTCTCTCAATATAGGAAGGTCAAATGGTAGGCCTATGTTATTTGTTGTTAAGGTTTTTTAGTAGATGTGTTATCATTGACCTTAGCCATGCCAGAAGTTTTAAGTCTGAGCTCGACACACCTTTGTCAAGGTATCGGTAGAGAAGTACGCAGCATAAAAGGAATGTCTTTTGTTCTTTCTTGATAAGAGCTGTTGGACACGCTCTTCAAGGATATCTAACAACAAGATATATTCTTGACAAGGAGCAAATTAAACATGCTTTTTGTCCTCTGCACAAAGTAGTTAATTAATGTCGTGCTCAAATAGAGAAAATGTTTTTACTGAAAGGTGAATAGTATGTAGCAAAAAAGGATCAATTGATGATTTTCAAAGTAAACCCATTTAAGATTATAAAACGGGGAAGTCAAATGTACCTTGTGGTGTAGTCAAACAAAATTTCAGCCACCAGTAGTTCGTGTTCACTTGTTGTTCTAATTTGTCAATAACTAACATTATTCTACAACGCTCCTAGCACTTCACCGTCAGAAGGTAGCGAATCAGTTTTAAGAAAAATACATGTTACACAAAGATTGTATTTTCTTTATTTTTGTACCACTGATCTTTGGGAATTATTCTCTAAAATTCAAATCCTTTTTTTTTTTTTGGGTATATTCACCAAGTCTTTCTCTGTCTGTTTGAGCTACCCCATTTGGTTCAAAATTCAAATCCTATTATTATTACAGTAATATTTTATAGAAATTGATTTATCGACTTATTCTTTCCTACATTGAAATCGCCTGGAACGAGGGATACAAAAGGGTTATTCTTGAAATCGACTCCGATGAATGCTACAACCTCCTACAGGATGGGGAGATGACTGCAAGTCCATCATATAACCTTGTGATGAAGTGCAATGAGCTTCTCAAGCTAGATTGGGAAGTGCATATGAAAAAGATCTTTTGTCAGCAGAACTAAGTGATAGAGGCTCTTATTAAACCGCGCTGAAAGTCTTACTTGTGGCCGGATGATCTTCAAGTCTGTGGCCGGATGATCTTCAAGTCTGTCTCACAACCTCTTGACCCTTTGGTTTTGACAGACATGGTAGTGCGATTAAGCACCACATGGTCTTAGTTTAGTGCCCTAATCTTCCCGTTGGGTCAGTCTCTCCCTCTACCGTACTAAAAAAAAGTTAAATTAAACAATCTTAACTTTCGTTTTAACTGCTTCACCAAATTAAATAACTAAAATTGGTCAAATCAATAACATCTAGCTAATTCTTTTGATTCTATGTTGGTGTTGGAAAAAAAAAAAAAACTAATAATATTGGTGTAAACAAAGAATAGCAGGGAAGATGTGATAAGAGGGCGGCGAAGCAGACAATGAAATTTTGTTTTGGTCGGTCGGAGTAATGTCCTTCTTTCTTTGTATTCAATTGCTTTTCCACCTCCCCCTACACATGCACCTGCTCAGCTCTGTCACATTCCATCATCCCATTTGCGATTTCAATAATGATGTCTATCCCACATATATATTCCATCTTTAATTTTTTCTTCCAACGTTAAATTATTTGCATTATGACAATTATATAAACTCCTTTCCACGTCGGATTCCTGACGTGGAACGTTGACACTTCTGGTAGTACACGTCATGCATCCGAATATTCCAATATCATCAGCGCAGGGAGGGTTATAGATTATTTAGGTTCCTAAATTGTTAAATCTTATTATTATTTAGAAATTTGGTGTGGTTTGTCATGATTAAGTACTGTGCATCGTTTAAATTAAGATTGCCTTATAGTTCAAATTTTAAGATTTTCAAATGCGAAGCTTTATGTGCTTAAATTTAAACTTTAAGGTGTGTAGTTTTGGTGTTTAAGGTGCATGTTTTTAATGCTTAAGCTACGTTAAGCCAAGCTCTCAATGCGTATACCTAAACCTTAATAAGATGATGAAGCTCTGGCTGTGGCTTCTGGGTAGTAAAATTCAAACAATTAATTGTTGAAAATATAATATAATATATAAATATAAATGTGAAATCTAACTATCAGCTTAGACTTTTAATTGGGATGAATCACATGTTTCAATTTGATATTGTCAAAGATCATGAGACACGTGGAGCCCGTCAAACCTATATACCATATTGAACTTTTAATTGTGATAGAATGCATGCTTCAATGAATGAAATAGCGAATGGAATGGTCAATTATAGTTGTATGACTCATTTAATTATATTTAAGGGGAAAAAAAGACATAATTAGGTGAATATATGAATCATCATCTTCCCCCAATGACGAATTACACATCTGGCAGATTAGATTAGCAAAAAGTAATGTCATAAACAAGTGGCATTTTGTCAGCTTCTGCAAACGTTAACTTCATGGCCAGGCATCAGTTTTCGATCATTACAGATATATATGATGCCTAAAATTTCAATAATTCATTCGCATCTCCCCAGCCTACTTATATATAAACTCAGATCAGTTCCATGAATCCCAAGTTTTAATTTAGAATAAAGTTAAGGGATCTGATCGGATCATATCGGAGAACATTCTCAACTTTTTTGCATGAGAAATGGCGACCGCCGTGGCTGCTGACACTTTTGCAGAAACAGCAGCTCAGACTGTAAGTCACTTCAATTTTTCCTCACGAATATAAATAGTTTTATTCGCTTCAATTCCAATAGTACATGCCATGCATCATATATATATCCTAGCTAGCTAGCTTCTTTATTTTTAATTTCGATTATAAATGGATGTTAAATAAAGATTAAACTTGAAGAAACCTTGTATGTAATTTAGTTTATACTCCGTATTATATTGTTGGATCGGAGTACCAAAATGCTGACAAATCTTTAATCTTGATGAGTTCCATCTGAGAGTATAAGTTAAGCACATATAAATGTGTTAGTATGGTAAAAATAATAAGTGAAATTGATAGCCACCTGGGATAGATATGAGTATGATGATTATGCACTGATAACTTGATATTGGTAGTTGATTAGTGAAATATGTTAGTATTTAGTGGAAAGTTTTAACTTTAATCAATCAAACAATTAACAGTATTGTAACAGTACATATATATAAATCAATAGTCAGATGGAAAAGAGACAATATCGAAAAGTTTAACTTTTGGTGTTGTGTTTTCATAGTACGTACGTGTTGATGGATGATGGTGGAACATGAATTAATGATTTTTATGAATTATATTTAGGCATCACATATTGTTGAAAAACTTGGTTTGTCATATTTGGAGGCGGAAATTGCTCCTTAAGAGAGAACTAGAAATTAATTTGAGTCGTCTATATAAAAAGATACAGTGACATTTTATAAATAACTCAAATTTTAAAATGCACCTTATATGTGCAAGAAACATGACTATACATTGTAGAGTATAAGTAATTGACTTTTAGATTCAGTACAATTAATTATATTGTTACTTGGGTGTACTAAAACTGACAAGTGATAGTACATATATATTAATTAATTCTGCACTTACAAGCAAATGCCTAACGATTTCCTGGGAAGCCATTAGGAGGCTAGACTTCAACTAATTTTACAAACTCAAATGAAATAATCGTATAGTATATCATACCATACAACATGAAACCTCTTGACAATTTAGATGGTTCATCAGCAAGTTTAATTTGTGAAAAAATATATATATATATATATTGTCTCTAGACAATAATGATATATAGATATAAGGCTTGTTTGACAATTAACAGTTAACGGATTGTGTTAGCAAATTTGACCAACAGATTGTATAGAGGCTTGTAAAAAACATATTAGATAAAATTAGCTACTTATGATTAGCGGTTAACATGTAAAATGACCTATAAAAACATAAATAATAATAATAATAATAATTATATAAAAAGAAAAAAAATAAAATAAAAACGTAAGGGGAGCCGCGCGGCTTCCCTTAATTCTACCACTTCCTCCTATAAGAGGGGCCTCAAGGCTCCATAAAAAGAATTCTCCGTTTTTTGCCCATCCGTTGGTGGGCTAGACGGCAAAGTGATGAGCAAGCAACGATAGGCTTCTCATTAATGGAGCCCTGTTAGTCTTCTATACTTTTTATTATTATTATTATTTTTTTATTTTTAAATTTGGAGTAAAAATTTGAACTGCTTCAAACTGCTGTGTTACAAAAAATGATTTTTGGCATTTTGACTTTGGTGGATCCATGGCCATAGTATCAAATACATGATCATCTCGTTCTTTAAATTCAAATTCATCCACTGTATTTTCTCTCAGGGTAAAAAAAAGAAAACAAACATCTTGCATCTTCAGTTTTGGAGCATAAAACTGAAATGCTATCTGTCTAACATACAAAAGTTATATAAGCAGAAACTAGTTTGAACAACACAGTATATAGTATATTTAACACATGAATGTTGTTCTGTTTATATAAGTCATGGATTTTAATGCAAATGCCTCTGACTTGTATGCAGAAAAGAGAGAATAATGATGAAAAGATCATTCCAGAAGAAGTTGAGATAGTGTTGGACAAACTACTGGCCACAGAGGAAAACAACAAAGTTGAAATAATAAACAATCCTCATGAAGAAGCTGAGGAACCATTAAAAGTGTTGGACAAAGATGATGATGGAGGCATACTCAAAGGAGAAAGTGAGGGGAAAACATCCTCTCATTCAGAAGACATCAATGATGAGACAACTCTACAAGATAAGGTTAGAATTTCCATAATTTCTAGACATTTAAAGCAGAATTAGATGGAAAGGTCTTAAAAACTCAATGCAGTAGTCTTAAATCATAATCCAACAAAGCTCTTGATGATTTAGATGGAAAGTAGAAGAAAATAAATATTATCTCCAGATGATAATGACAGTATGTATCAACACATTCTTATCAGTTTTGAAGCATATAAAAACTAAGATGCTATCTGACACAGAAAAGTATAATATAAACAGAAGGTAGTTCCAACAATATATTTAACACTTGAATGCTGGATTTAAGTGCAAATACCTTTGACTTGTATGCAGAAAAGAGATACTAATGAAAAGACTTTGTCAGAAGAAGTTGAGAGAGGGTTGGACAAACTACTGGCCACAGAGGAAAACAATCCTCAGGAAGGTTGTGATGGCGGAACAGCTGAGGGTGAAAAGATGGCTGAATTATCCTCGACTCACAAGCCTATTACTGAAGAGAATTACAGTTCAGCAGAATACATTGGGAAAGCATGCAGCAAAACCGAAAATGAAAATCAAGAAAATTTGTTCTCAGAAGGAGAGGACAGCAAAGGTAAAGACTTTGGGATTAATAAGGGGATTCCACCATATGTATCACAAGGAGAAAGTGAGGAGAAAACATCTCATTCAGAAGACACCAATGAGGGGACAGCTCTAAATGAAGGGGTGAGAATTTCATATTTTCTACACATTTAAATCTATTTAAACAGAATAAAACCATTCATGTTATTCATCAAGTGGAATGCATTACAAATACTTACATATACCTAATGTCCTAATCTT
>CM008336.1:41405374-41416187 GCA_002525835.2 Ipomoea batatas | reverse complement strand
ATTTACAAGAATGTCGTACTTTAGACTTTTACACATGCAATGGAAGAAAGTGTAAGGAGTTGAAATGTAACTTCAAAGTTTTGGTGGAAAGAATTTGTTGGATCAAAACTTTTGAAAAATAAATTTTAAGGTGGTAATTCATCGATACAATAAAAATTGGATGTAAAAAGGTTTTGAAATTTACACTAAGTGCAATGAAAATATTGTTTCGACATCGTTTCAATTCCATTACACCTGATATAATTCTTAAAACTTTTTGAATCGTACGTATCAATTCTATGACACCTGATACAATTCTTAAAACTTTTTGAATTGTACGTGTGTGAGCACAATAGCTTCTCTTTAAAACTTTTTGGTCATGAGTTTACCGTTGCATTCATTTGGCTAACAAGAGAACGCGCAACCACTATTTGAGAGTGTGCACGCACCAATTAAACATCGTTTTTGTATAATAGTCTACAAACTATACACAAAAGATATAGACGGCATGAAGAATATCATGTGTGACGGACTCATCAATTAAAATTTTGTGTAAGTTTGTTGTTGTATTTGATTCTTATGATTTATGAGTGATCTTGTGTGAAACTATTTTATGTGAAACGAATAATAGTTTTTTAATGAAAATGTAATTTTTTTTGGATGAGTCACTAAATATATTACATTTGAACTAATACTTGTTAATAACGAGTAATATGTTTCAGTAAAAAATGTAATATTTGTTGAGATGATCATCCATTTATTTTTTAAAACTCAATAACAAAAGTTAATCAATTAGCTCTTAATATTACGGAACTAACACATCTTTTTTCCTGATAAATGGATAAGATTCGTTGAATTAAATCCCAACTTTCGTAATTTGCTCGCCTAGGGTTGTGAAAAAAATATAATATTTCCGACATGAGTCATGGGACTCGTGGCCTATCGTTATCAATAGTGTTAACATAATTCCAAACACGTGGTTTGATTTTGATTCTAAATAATGCCACTGAGCATGGGTTGTGTGGTTCACAGTCTCAAACACAAATCGTTAAATTTTATGTGTTAGAATCATGTATATTATGTGTTAAATAATATACTTTATATGTTAGAATAATAAAATTTTTGAAGTAAAATATTGTACTTTATAAGTTATAATAATGTATATTATATTTTATTATAATATACACCATACTTTAGAATAATGTGCATTATGAATTATAAAAATGTATGTTACAATGTGTTGAATATAAAAAAAAAATTACGCAAAACGATGTCATTTTTATACCGTGGTCCACATAGTTGTATGAACCACGGTCCACACAATAACTATTGCATGGGGATATGGTGATTTCCAATGCTAATTATGTTTTCCAGGAGAATTACATGTTGTAAAAATTAATATAAATTCACATTTAAGTGGTTATTTTGAGATATTAATTTATGATATATTTATTTTTTAATTTATATCGAGTCAAAGTGAAATTGAATTTTTGTCACAATTTATTACCTAAATATCAATTGAACTGTTATGCGAACATTTGATTCAGATTTTTTTAGTTGAGATGATGAATTTGAGTATTATATTGATAATAGACAACTGATAAATTTGATTATCAAAGTGTACATATTGGATAGAAAATATTGAATTTTAGAAAGACTTTTAAGTAGCATTTGTTCGATATTAAAAAAATGAATGCACTAGTATAAAGCAATTTAACATTTTAAAGAGTTTAAATTGAATAAAACAATAGCATAAATGTTCTTTCTTGCGCAGAATATTGTCGTACAATTTATTATCAGTGCCTAAAAAAAAATGCAATGTAAGGTAACGTATATGGACCTGGTTAAACGAAGGGGTTAAACGAAGGTAATATTTGTTGACCAAACAATAATGTAACGTTTGTACTTTGTACCTTATCTTAAAATTTCCAATTTTTCGAATATGATGATTCTGGTGGCCCCACTCAATTACGTAGTAGAATAATTTCATTTTTTTTTGAGAAAGGAATAATTTCATTGGTATCCCGGATTTCTTATATTATTCTCAAAGAAAAATCAATTTTAACTCGTGAGAAATATCAACACTTACTATTCAAAGGTTCACGAAGAAAAATTTCACCTTATATTATGACCTAGCGATCGGTAAAGGATCACAAGAAGATAAACCAATATTGGTTGTTTATAGCTAACTTTGTAAGGCAAGACTATTGTGATATTATTATATTTAATCTTTTATTTTTAAATAGACTATATAAAGTATTAAATTTGTTACATTACTACATTTAGAGTGTGTTTGGTCCGTACATGGGAATCAGAATCGGAATGAATAACAAATACTTAGTATTTTGGTAATAGTAATGAGTTTTGGTGAAAACATTTTGTATATTTATTTGGTAGTGGGGTGGAATAATAATGATTTTAATAGTTGGGGAAACGAATGAGGAAGGGAAATGAAACCCTTATTTTATTAGAAATGAGTTTTGCAATTAATGGGTAATCAGAACCCATAGTAGTGTTTTAAAAATCTGTCAACCAAACAATAATAATGACTGTGATACCCATTCCAGATAGCTAAACCTGTCAACCAAACATAGACTTAGTTCTATATTACAATTTTTATCCAATTGTCTTAATTGTTGAGACAATATAGTAATTTTACAATTTTAATCATTTACTATTTCTTAAAAAACACTTAAAAAGTGACATAATAACTAAAAACCAATATCAGTCTTACATTTGTAAAAATAGACGGATCATTTTAAGTTTAAAAAAATGCAATGACATTTTTGTAATTATGACTGACTTTAAAAAAATTGGTGGCATTATTGTAATTATCACCATCTTTATCGTGCTACTTTTAACACTATACCGTGCTATGTTTAACAACATAATGTGAATTTTTGGTTAACTTTTCAAAATATCAAAATAAATAAGAAACACTAAATTTTAAACATAAATTGTAAAGGTTAAACTAACCATAAACAGTAAAAAAATGAACAACAAACCAAATAAAACAAAAAAGCTCAGTCATAAATTACAAAATTCAAACCTAAGTGCACTGCACTTTACATTTTGTAAAATGCAATTTTTAATATTAAATGTGCACTTTTTAATACTTTACCATGTACTTTTTAACAACATAATGTGCATTTTTAAAAACTCAAGAAGTGTACAATATAGTGTTAAAAGTTCATCTTTTGTAAAGTGCAATTTTTAATACTAAGCGTGCACTTTTTAATACTTTACCGTGCTCTTTTTAACAACATAATGTGTACATCAACTAATAATAGGGTCCTTCTGTAAAAAGTGATGACTGATCTCAACCATCCATCAATGTTCATCAATGGTTGAAGGTTTTAGTAAAAAAACACATGATCAATTTTATAATTTGGAAAAACTTTTAAGAATTGGTTCATTTTATACTTATTGCAAAGTTGAAAGTTTAGTAATAGTAATATCCTAGCATTTAATTTCTCAAGAGGGAGATTGTGAATGTGTCTATACTTTTTACAAGGAAAAGTGTTTTTACCTGATATCCTTACACATACACACATATATATATAAGTCAATACTTAAATTTGAGGCTGGTTCTACGAAAGGATATATCGAGTAATAATATATAGAGGGTGAAATTTAAATTTGAGAAGTTTATTTACTTAACGGATTCGAATATATATCGACTCAATCTTTGATTAATAGAAAAGTTTCCAGTTATTATTTGAAGATGCATTCTGGTTGAAACTACATTGTAACCTTAGTCGATAAAAGATCACTAATAGATAAATCAATTTAAATTACTCATAGTTGATCGACTTATATAAAGAAAATTAATAGAAGGCTTGATCTCAAGTATACATGTATTGGATATAATTTCTAAAACATAAAGGGATTCAAACGCTACACATAGAAACTATAGGGGGGTTGAAGTGAAATTATTCCTTATAAATAACGTAGCAGAAAATCAGAAATCTCTGAGAGTGTGATCCACTGCTACCTCTCTTTATTCTACAAGCTTTCCACTTTCTTCTCCCCATTATTCTCTCTGTCCCCTCATCTCCATGGATCCTTCAAAGGTATCATCAGATCCCTCCACAGCTTTATTCTTTTATCATCTTCTATTACTATATTATCAGAATATTACAAATTCGATTTTTACAAGTACTATTTAGTTGAGCCCAATAACACAGACTCTTCCTGATTTGTTTTATATTACGTCAGTTCAAAGATGGAAATATATCTTATGCCTTGAAAAAAGTAATCGAGTGGGCAAAACATGATTCTCATACAGTCGAAAGTCATGAGTTTGATTCATGCGAACACCTTCTCGATTGAGTCGAACTCTTTGCACAAAATTTTTTGAGTACGGTATACGTTTATGGTGTGATTTGGCACTATATACTATACATGAGTAGGATTAATTATCTTACACTTTTGGATAGTGATTACAGACCGAATTTCTCTTGTGACCTAAAAACGATAGGAAATATTATTTATTTTTAGGTCCATGCAAGATATAATTTGTTTGAATCATATTTATAATAAGTTCAAAGAAGTGATTTTAGTGTATTGTATTTGGTGTAGTATCGTCCATCAAGTAGCTTCAACACACCCTTCTGCACTACCAACTCCGGTGCTCCGGTATGGAACAACACCTGCGCACTCACCGTCGGCAGCAGAGGTAAATTTCCTCCCCAACTTTTGTATGAAAGGACATTTTTAGCCTCTCGGTTATGATCGTGTATATTTAGTCTCTTAATTATTTATGGTGTGTACTTAGTCTTTAACTTCTTAATAAAGTTACATATTTAATCCTTGACACTTAGATCATGCTTTCTTAAACCCTTAAAGACTAAATCTAATACTTTATTGATGATTAAAAGCTAAATTTACACTCCACCTCTGTGGCTCTTTTTGAAAAGGAGGTCACATGATCAAACTCCGATAGTAGGGTATTGACTCTTTAAACTACAATAAATGAAAAAAGTATATTAAACAAATACCACCTTGTAAAAGAGTGGATAATACAAAAAAAAAATAAAAATCTGAACTTAAATTTATTGTTTAAGTGAGTATATTAATTACTAAAATATCCTCTAAATCCCAGTATAGTGCACATACATGAGAACTGGATCAAACTTTATATCAATTAAATATATCAACCGACATGGACATCCCTCCCTACCCCACCTTTCCCGATCTGATCTATTATTGGCACCAACTTTAGTTTGCCCTACCATACTAATAATGATCAAACGTGATATTTTTATCCGTTTACATCTTTTATGTAATTTTTACACACTTCAGATAATAATTACAGTTTTCATCCTTAACCCTCCCCTTAACGAATAGTAACAGTAAGTTTTTTTTAGTAAATAATTGAAAGATTTGTAGTGATATGATGAATTTGTTTCGTTTGGAAATGAATAGGGCCAATTCTGCTAGAAGATTATCACTTGATAGAGAAAATTCAAAACTTCACTCGTGAAAGGATCCCAGAACGAGTGGTGCATGCCAGGGGTGCAACTGCCAAGGGCTTCTTTGAGGTCACTCATGACATTACACACCTCACCTGCGCCGACTTCCTCCGTGCCCCCGGTGTTCAGACGCCTCTCATCGTCCGTTTCTCCACCGTCATCCATGAACGTGGTAGCCCCGAAACCATCAGAGATCCCCGTGGTTTTGCCGTCAAGATGTACACCCGTGAGGTACTTAAATTAATTGGTTGAGACTAACTTAATCAAGTTTCAACTTAGTTAAATAACTTATCTAACCAAGACCTGGTTGGGCACACTAATATAATTCAGTCGATTTTCTATCAACGAACTACATACTTTAGTCGTGTCTCAGTCGGAGAAATTGATCCATTGAATGAATCCTGATCGAATAGACTGATCTAGCCGAATCTCGATCAGACAGACTGATCTATTCGAATCTCGATCCGACATACTAATACAAATAAATCTTGATCAAACAAACTGAACTACCTGAGTCTCGATGGACAGACTAATCGAGTCGTTTTCAAACAAATTGATCTAGCTAAATCTCGATCGGACAAACTGATCTAGTCTAGTGATCTTGATAAATTGACTAATTCTATTAATTTTTAACTTAATAGATTAATTCAATCGAGTCTCAACTAGACAGACTAATCCATTCTTTGCCGGAAAACTTTAGTGTCTGATAATGGTTTATATGTTGATATGCAGGGAAACTGGGATTTGGTGGGCAACAATTTCCCGGTGTTCTTTATCCGGGACGGAACGCAGTTCCCGGACGTGATCCACGCGTTCAAGCCAAACCCGAAATCCCACATCCAGGAGAACTGGAGAATCCTGGATTACTTATCCCACCTCCCGGAGAGTCTCAACACCTTCGCCTGGTTCTACGACGATGTCGGTATCCCCACCGATTACCGCCACATGGAAGGCTTCGGCGTCCACACTTTCACCATGATCAACAAGGAAGGCAAGGTCTGTAAAGGAGTAGTGTATATTAGTTCAGTTTGTTAAAATTTGTTGAGTGACTGTATTCTCGATTTTCTATGAGAGTGTCACTACATGCCATTTGAACACAAAGTGCTTGTTTGATTTTGTTAGAATTAATTTTCATATTATTAACTTAGAAGCTATTTAAGCTCTCTTCTTTCTTCTTAATAAATCACAGGCCAATTATGTTAAATTCCACTGGAAACCCACCTGCGGCGTCAAATGTCTGCTGGAAGAAGAGGCGATTAGGATCGGCGGCGAGAATCACAGCCACGCCACCCAGGATTTATACGAGTCCATCGCGGCCGGGAATTACCCGGAGTGGAAGCTTTATATTCAAGTGATGGACCCGGATCACGAGGACCGGTTCGATTTTGACCCGCTGGACACGACCAAGATCTGGCCGGAAGAGCTGATTCCTCTGCAGCAGGTCGGGAGAATGGTGTTGAACAAGAATATTGACAACTTTTTCGCGGAGAATGAGATGTTGGCGATGGACCCGGCGCATATTGTCCCCGGGATATACTTCTCCGATGATAAGATGCTCCAGGCTCGAGTCTTTGCCTACGCCGACACTCACCGCCACCGCCTTGGCCCCAACTATATGTTGCTTCCGGTTAATGCCCCCAAGTGCGCTCATCACAACAATAGCTATGATGGTTACATGAACTTTGTCCACAGGGATGAAGAGGTAATTACACATTTACACAGCTGGAAATCTCTTATTTACGGGTCAATCTTGACCAAGTTAGTCAGGATGGTGGGCTGGTGGCTTAGTAATCACAATTTTCAAGTTCGATTCTTTATGAAAATAACTTATTGGCCTTCTTTTGGATAACGAGGAAAATCCTACAACCCTTTCGGGTGTAGGTAAATTCCGTCTTGTGTCCCTAGCCGTGCTATAAGAAAGTAAATCAGTTTAGGTTACTCATGGTTCACCAGCTCAAATCAAGGGGGTAAAATCAGTAAATATTCAAACTCGTGACCTTGTAGTTATAATTACGTGAATATCTCTTGCTATGTTGGTTTGGATTTTATCCGAATTTATTGGCCTTCTTGATATGACCCGTGATAATTTGCTAGTTATAGTCAGAATGCAGAATTACCACATGCACATTCTTAAATAATAATTGCAGATTTTCTTCAGGTATTTGCCACCCTATTTTAAGGTGGTCAAAACGTAGTCTTGTGTACTTACCCGACAACATATTTGTTAAGGTTGTCTAGTGTCTCAACTTTTATGTCCATTGTGGTTACAGGTTGATTACTTTCCCTCGAAGTTTGATAACACACGTAACGCTGAGAGGTTCCCAACTCCGTTACGTATCGTGACGGGGCGACGTGATAAGGTAAGTTACCGTAATTTTACATACAATAATATACAGTTTATTATAATCTCGTACACTTATTTCATACCCATTTGTTTTGTCAGTGTGTTATTGAGAAGGAGAACAACTTCAAGCAACCTGGAGATAGATACAGATCCTGGGCTCCAGACAGGTACTTTCCCATCCTTAATTTCTTCGAATTTTCCATGAAATTTTTTGTCAAGTAGATGATTCATTTTATTTTATTTTTTTAAATTTTTCCAGGCAAGATAGATTCATCAACCGATGGGTCAAGGCCTTGTCTGAGCCCCGAGTCACCCATGAAATTCGCAGCACCTGGATTTCATACCTCACTCAGGTACAATTTTGTTCGGTTTAAACATAATAAATATATATATCTTGGTAATGAATCATGATATTATTTCTTGAAACGATTAATTATGTATTGTTCTGATTTTTTTTTTTATTGGTTGAATGTGATGCAGGCTGATAGGTCTCTTGGACAGAAGGTGGCTTCCCGTCTGAACATAAGACCGACGATGTAAGAGAGGTGGAATTAAAGGCAGTATAAATTGCTTTTGAGTTGAAATACATGCATGTTGTACTAAACGGCACCGTTTATTACTGTAAATTTGATGTTTACCAATGTTGTATTTTGGGTTTTACAAAATACTATGTTGTAATTTGGTCCTATATGTGACGATACAAGTGAACTGGTACGATGTAAGTAGACTGGGACAATGTTCTAGTCTGAATAAATTATCGTTATTGTGTGCTCTATCTTGTGTAATAAACTTTTCTTTTATCTTTAATATTTCAAATGATACATACTTCAATTCTTGAGGTTTTATATGAAACATTTGTGGATATTACTAAATGAGGCGGCCCTTGTAATAAAATTAATTGAGTCGATTCTACAAATCAAAGTTTCAAATTTAAAGAGTTATCTATTTATATTATTGGTTTGAGTCCATCAGTTATTGAACAATCTAGATTGATTTACCTCTTCTTGTAGTCTTTTGTTGACAATGGTCACAAAGCGATCGAGTTTTACTAATTAGAGCACACTTCGAGTAGCAGTTGAGAATTTTCTGTAAATCAAATTTTAGCGTGCATAAATATTTGATTTGGCGATTGAGTTGAACTTAAGCAGGTAAACTTGAGCTTGACTAATTTGCTCGCGCGTGTAAATAAGACTATAATTGTAATAAAATATGTAAGGAAATAGTGGAGTGCGGCCAAAGTGAAATCAAGTTAATTCATCATTGTTTACGAGTAAAATAAATTCGCTCGACTAATTGGCTCGAGTAAATACCCAATTTGAGCTTGACTAATTGGCTCCAGTGAATAAAACTATAGTTGTAATAAAACATGTAAGTACTAAGTAGTGGCGTGCAGTGTCGAAGGGAGATCAAGTTAATTCACGTTTATGGGGAGTAAAATAAAGTTTCGAATTACCTTGTCAAGATGGTGCTCTAACATGAGCGGAGGTCAAAATTTCTAATCAACACGCCACCGAGTCTTGAGAAGATTTTGAATGAAGATTGCTTTGAACCGCCTCGTGTGTGGAGGATTGTACGTAGTAATTGAGTAATATTTTTGTTTTGTTTTGTTTTGTTTTGTTTTGTTTTGTTTTTTTGTTTTTGTTTTTGTTTTTGAGTCTCCCTTGTCTAGTTTAACTCCAAAAATAAATCTAATTGAGCTTATATGTATATTGTTTGAGTTTAGTTTGCACAAACATACGAGTTCATGAGCAAATACTTAGACGGTAGCAATCAAGAGAACTTAAACAAGTAAACTTGAGTTCAACTACATGGCTAGCTAGTGTTCACAAGATTATGATCATAATAAAATTAATTGAGCCAATAATATACATATTTGTTGAGTTTAACTTGGACAAATATACTTAGTGAGAAAATACTTGTGTGTTAGTAGTGGAGTTATTATTATTTTTTAATACTTAGGTGATTGGACTAATTCTAAGCCCACCCTAGAACTACTGCAGAGATAAATCGTGCAGTGAGTTGCGCAATTAATCCGTTAGTTAGACTATATAGAGTCTTATACATACTTTCTCAACCTAATGAGACCTCCTATTTGGAAGAGCAATAGTTATGCGCTTGACCACAAGGTTTTTGGCCGAGCTCAACTATTTAAATTAAAACATAATATATAATTTGTTTATTATTATTATTATTATTATTATTATTATTAGCTTAAAAATTCAAAAATAGTTGCTTGAGCCTAATACAATAATATTCCTATGAAATATGAATGGACCAATAGCCCATAGTTGATATATATTCTTCATGCCTAACACATAGAATGACCAGTCTATATAACTGCCCATAGTTGATATATATTCTTCATACCTAAGACAGAGAATAATGGACCAGTCTATATAACTCTTTATGTACCTATAACCTATATAGGCCCAAAGAACACAAGTTTACACATGTGAAATATGTTTAATCAAGATTAAGATTTTTATGCAACCCCCTAAAAAATCTAAACACATTTTTTTTAAAAAAAATCGGGCACTAAAATTAAACATCATCTCTTATCTAAAGTCGCATGTTTATGTGACTCAATCAAATAATTATTGAAACACAAAGTATAACTCTCAACCAAATTTGTTAGTATTACATACCAATAGTCGTCGTCGCCTTTGAAGAAGCCAAGGCGACCGCAACCTGTTAGTTGCCTTCTCTGTTGGAAAAAACGAACAATTGATCTGATCACCACTTTCTCCATTGCATCTCTTTCGTTTAAAGTTCAGGCCAATAACCCATTCATGAGTTTCGATGCACGAAAATAATACGTTGATGAGTTAAATAAATTGTAATTTTTAATCAGCGTAACGATTTATTTCTCCACAAATATACTTAAATGGCATATCTTCTTCAATCTCGATTGGAATGCTCTTTGATCACTTCCAAAAGTTGGAAGAAGAGGTCATTTACATTTCCGCCTTGCATCTATTTTTCTATTGTTACAAATGAGTCATTTTCAATACACACC
>CM008336.1:41270032-41281164 GCA_002525835.2 Ipomoea batatas | reverse complement strand
TCTAGAAAGACATTCACATCCTTTAAGATCTAAAATTTCCAACTCCTCCAAAGAGCAAATTGAATCAGGTAACTCCTCAATTTTGCTCATACTTAAATCAATCCTGCTTAGGTGACGCAAATTTCCAATCCCTTCAGAAAGTCTAGAAAGACACTGACATCCTGCAAGGTATAGAGCTTTCAAGTTTTCCAAAGACCAAATTGAATTAGGCAACTCCTCAACTTTGCACTCGCTTAAATCAATCCTAATTAACTGAGGAGTGAAGTGCTGAACAGTGTTGAACGGCTAGTTCTTGCCTGACTTTGGGTCCTGAACGTGGTTCCGGGTCGGATACCCAATTACCCTGTCACATACCTACCTGTACGTAAATCATTGTTACTCATATATTCACAATTATTTGGTGAACAAATTTATTATAAACCATTGTTGTGAAAATTATTTTAAAAATCAACCTAAACAAATATAGCATGTTTTGAGCGTTATGTTTTTAAAAAAAATATTTATTATACATTTTTTATTAGCAATTAAAAAGGACATACTCACATACATGGTATCACCCTAAGTAGAACGTAGTTGTTATATATAAATGAGTATGAGTCACATAATCCACGTATGACTGCGATCCTAAGTACTTATCCACACTTTAATAACGGAGGGATTTTATCCTAATTAATACTACATATTAGCTAGGGAACCTAAGATCGGAGAGAATATGCTGTCATGTTATATTATATTCTAAAGCTTCTTATTGTATGTGGTAACTTAAAACATACATTTATAGATGCTAAATGTCCGTTTGGACGGTTGCTTAACTTAGCAAGTGGCCTGGATGAGAAGAAAAAATTGAGTTTTTTTTTTTGTTTTTGTTTTTTTTTTTGTTTAATTTCACTTCTACATGTTTTTTATTTACAAGAAAGCTCACAAACAGTACAAAAATGTATGCTCTAGGTGAAACCTGTTTTGTGACCCTAGTTGGCAATCAAAATTAGAACATATAGTTAGCAAATCAATTGTCCGACCAACTTGGTTGGGTTATCCTGATCTCAACATGCTTTGATTGACTATAAAATTGTATCAATTTGTATTAAATTTTGGATATGTATAAATAAAAAATGAATATTCAATGCATATTGTAAAACAAATATGATATTATATGATTAATTTGAAACAACGGTTGGGTGGCAGCTCGAAGAGTTGAGCCAGCATCATCCTGTCATCGTCACGTGCATGGCACTTACTACTACGCAAGTATAAAGAAATAAAACTGAATCTTTATTATTAGCTATAACTTTTAACCTTGATATCAGAACACGTCGTCGTTGGAAGCATGTTGTGCATGTAGTAGTTGAGGCTGGCGACTAGTGGTTCACATATATAACTCAAAGCGTAAGGAGAATGGTGGTTCATCAAACTTTAATTTATATATTTATAATAATAATTTCTGCAGAAACATTAATCATGACTAAGCATAGGATAGGATTGTTACAAGCCTGGGCTGGCAATAATATTGGACACCAGACCACAAGAGACCTGCATACATGCATGCACCGCTACGTACATAGTACATATATATGTTCCTAAGTATACATAAGTAGTTATTCCGGTGTGAATGAACGCAATTACAGTACTTGTACTTATCCGTAAGGATGTCGGCGTCACCCGCTTCATAACCACCGCGGATCACCGTAGTGGTCTCCGCCGTCACGGCAGCCACCGGAGCCCAACCGACGTGAGATTCAGAGGGCGAATAACGGTAATTATAACCCTGGTACTGAACCCTTCGCGAGTAGCCACTGGTACTAGCAGTGGAATAATGATTATTACGAGCAACAACGGGAGTGGCGGCCGCCGCTGGCGGCGGAGGAAGCGGACGGGCATTTGCGCCGCCGTAATTTGGCAGCTGCTGCTGGTGGTTTCTGCCGCCCTTTCGTCCTCCAGCTCGGCCATAGAATTGATCAATGAGATCAAAGCCGTCAAGCCCAATGTTTGTGAGCTCCTTCTTGGTGTAGTAAGCCATTTGGATCTGCAGAAATTTTGTGGGGTGGGGAACCAAGATTTATATATGATTTCAAGAAATATGAAGTTGTTGTTTGTTGGTGATGAAGAAGGGTGTGAGGAACGAGGTGTATATATAGGGGAGTGGTGGAAGCTAAGAGCGAGCGAGAAGTGTGAAATAGGTAAATACAATGAAAATTCTTAATTTGATTAATTAATATGAAAATCTGTTTTGATTTACGGATCGGAGTAATTTGAATCTAGCTTCCGTGTTTGAAGTGATTCGTTTCAGATTGATCATAACACAAGTATAGTAGTACGTGAAGAACATTTGAGTATTTGACAGAGGAATATATACCTAGCTTCTAATTTAGATATATGAGACAGAAATGAGAGAGAAGCTGCAATTTCCGAGTAGGATGCCCGCCGGCCAGGTCAAGTCAAGTCAAGGCGTCAACGGTCCACGGAGGACTGGAGAAAGCAGATTCCCAGGGCACTCATTATCTGCTTCAATTCCATGCTGCCCGCCCGGTACGCTAATCATTATCATCTCACCTTTAATAGTATAATTATCACAAATGAAGCTTCCCTCTTATCTGCAAATTAAAACGTATCATTCCATACATCTTTTGGCCGGTTCATCCATGCCAACTTATTTGCTTCACTTCAATCTTTCATCAACACAAATTAAAGTTGTTTCTTACTTTATTACCAGTTCAATTTTCTAAATTTATGCCAACACCTGTATTAGTTGGCATCTCCACGACTCTCTTTGAAAGAAGGATGGAAATGTCACAAGATCAAGCCTGGCTAACCAAACATTATTCGATCCCAAAGTACCCGGAACCCACTAGCTGACCGACAGGGAATGGATATGTAGCCCAGGTTGTGTAAATCTGAGTGGCTCAGTCTAGGTAGGCAATCAGGAGGCGGTGCCCGATTAGGTACGTAACGAAAGGCGACTATCTTGCGCAGAATTAGGGAAATAAGACGAGATTTTGGGATTGTTGTTTTATTCAGAATTTGTTAACTCCCATAGCAGTTATGTAGTCCTAAAAAGCTTTTTATTTTTGTATAAATACCCCCAATGGGCTTATCATGAATTAGGCCGGGGTGGTTGGTGGTTTCGAGATCCCGTAGAAAATGCTTATTTTATGTCTCGGGTATTAGCCACAGCCTATTGAAGTAGGCAGGGTAGTCAATATCACATCCAGAGACTCGAACCCACTCGCTTCCATATATAAGTGTAACCAAGTACCACTAGTGGTCTAGGCATTTTATAAAGTAATTTAGTACTCTGTAATAAAGTTATAAATATTACTCATCATTAAATTTCTAGTAAATAACAGTTTTCGTTCAAACAAGTCAAAATAATAAGAGAATTGTTTGCCATACTTGATATATATTGGATCACAATAATAACTGCAGAACTATTAATCAAAATTAAGTATATGATTGTTACAAGTCTGGGCTGATGACAATCCTATTCGAAACCAGACCACAAGAAACCCGCAACCAATCATTAAGCACCATACATCCATAGTACATATATATGTTCCTAGGTATACACTACTTATTCCCACCAATCCCACGTCAACATACTACATTTCCATTACATTATTAGTACTTATAGCTATCCATAAGGATGTCGGCCTCACCCGCTTCATAACCACCACGGACCACGGTAGTCGTCTCCGTGGTCATGGCCACCACCGGAACCCAACCGACGTGAGATTCAGTAGGCAAATAATGATAATAATTATAACCCTGGTACTGATGCCTTCGCGAGTAGCTACTGCTACTAGCGGTGGACTAGTGATTACTAGCAACAAAGGGTATGGCCGCCGCCGCCGTAGGCTGCGGCGGCGGTGGAGGAGGAAGTCGACGAGAAGTTACGACGTAGGAATCATGGCCGCCGTAATTAGGCTTTCTACCCTTTCGTCCCCGGCCGTAAAATTCGTCAATGAGAGCAAAGCCGTCGAGCCCAATCTTTGTAAGCTCCTTCTTGGTGTAGTAATTAGCAGGAGCCATTAATTTCTGCAGAAATTTTCAAGAAATAATGTTGGTGTATATGTAGTATATATTCAATGAATGTTGAGTTCGTTTGTGATGAAGAAGCCTGAGACGTATGAGGTATATATATACAGAGGAGTACAGTGGGAGGTAAGGGAAGTGTGAAATAAGTAAATTCCATGGAAATTCTTAATTTGCAAAAGTTATACAGATTGATATATGAAAATCTCTTTAATTTCATATATTTTGAATTCTCTTCCGTGTTTTACAATCAAGATTATATTCGTTTCAGATCAGAATATGAAAATCTGTTGGTTTCTATATATGTATATATTTTATCAGTAGTCTCTAATAAAGAATCTGTTCTGCTTTCGGTAGAATAATGCATGCAATTGTATGTATTAATTAATTTCTAAGATTCTTATAATAAATCTTTCATCATTACTTCATTTAATTTTCTATTCTTTCAATTATTAATAGCATCCACTAACTCCAACAAAAACTAACCAACCTTATAAATAATTTATCTACAACTAATAACCTCAGCTCCCCAAAAATATTATTGTGTTGTGTTAAAAAAAAAAAGTTACATTATATTGCATACTAAAAATATTTAGCAATAGAGCTAAAACAACATAACTCGATCTTCACTTTCAAGTGTACGTGTTGGACCAATCTTCACCTTAGACTAAAAATTTTGTTTTGTGTATCCAGAGACGGAACCACCCTGGGGTCAGTGGGGGCAGCTGCCCCCACTCACCCCACCCCCACCACATATATAGCCTTTGTATGTATATATGTATATATAGTACATGTTTTATATATACATATATAAAAGCAGATAAAGGTTAACAGTTGATAAGCTTGCAGAGTTGGTAGGCGTGATGTTTTGTATAGCAAATGGCGAGGGTTCGAATCCTTGGTGCTGCATTGTACGTAGCTTGTGCCTAGCACCTGCGTCCTTAGCTATTTCTTTTAAAAGAAATAGCTATATATATATTAATAATAAGATGTATAATTTATAATGTGTTGTGTATTTGAATTATTTTATCAAATTAATTATGTTTTATAGGCTCTGTTTGGCAGAGCTTATATCTTATTTTAAGCTACTAATAAGCTATAAACTCTGTTTGGTAATGTTCTTAAAATAAGTTAATAGCTTAAAATAAGAGCTTATTTTTTAATGCTATCTAAGGTAGCGTTTCAAAATAAGTTAGTAGCTTCTTAATTTTTTTTTCCATCTTTAACCTTATTATTGTAAAGAAATGACATCATTTACCCTTCCAAATTAAAACCTTTTTGGCTAGACTTTTTTTAACTTTTTCTCTTCAATATGTTTGGTTGTAATTTCAATTTAACATTTGTGTTTGCTTTTTCGCCCCCCTCAAAAGAAATCCTGGATACGTCACTATGTGTATCAATGGACAGTTCTTAGATCCTATTATATATATATATATATATATAGTTATGTTATTTGAGATACAAGGTGATTTACCTTTTAGTTGTGGATTTTGTAGGATTTGGGTAGGGGACATTTGAGGTGTATAGTAGCATCTGATCTTAAGGCCGGTGTGAAGTGATGGCGACAAACAACATGTAATGGAATCATTAATGAAACTAACAATCATAAAAGTAATAATAAAGATAAGAGAGAAGCTGCAATGTACGTAAGTTTCCGAGTGGGAAGCCTGCCGGCCATGGAGGAATATAATATAATAAAGCAAATTCCCACACCACTAACTACTTCCATGCTGGCCGGTAATCATTATCTCACCTTTCTTCTTAACTCATATAATTAATAATAATGCATCATCTACTAATATAATTATCAGAAAAATAATTTCTCAATTAAAATGAATGTACCAAAACAATTTTGGGGTGAAAATTACTGCATGATTATTAATATGTTTGGTGTTATCTTATTTACTTTTTCATATTACAATAAGTTATATTTGTATTGATCCCAAACTCGATCTCTCATGGATATCCCCGTACCAAACATCGCAAATTATATTGTGGACCATGATCATAGCTGATACTGCAGTTGTGTTGAACGGATACTGCAGTTGTGTTGAAAAGATAATGCAGTTGCGTTGAAAGGAAACTGCAGTTGCACGGAACAGAGGCAATTCATTATTCATCCGTTCAACACAACTGCAGTATCCGTTCAATACAACTGCAGTATCCATTCAACACAACTATAGTTCCAGATGGATGACACGACATCTGTTCCACGCAACTGCAGTTCCCTTTCAACACAACTGCAGTATCCTTTCAACACAACTGCAGTATCAACCATGACCCGTGGTCCACAATGCATTGTGGACCATGGTGCACAGTATAACGACTGACCAAACATGATACTGGTAATGATATAACAACATTTATCATTTGTTGCTTGAACGAGGCTACTCCCGTTTAAGTTAAACGATGCAAACATTGTTTGGATCTCAAAGTACCATTATTTTAGATTTTAGATTAGCAAATGTATTTATTGGTTTGGTTGGTACCAAAATTAATAATTGAACTATACATTTATTTATTTTATATATTATATGACTCAAAATTGTGCATGCGTTTGAAGTACAGTTCTGAGTCACATCCTAAATATTTGTAAAAAACAAATTGCGCGCCCTAATTCAATTATACAAATTAAAGAAAATTGTTCATCAAACTTGATATAAATACTCATAATATAATAACTGCTGAAATTATGTATATATGATTGTTACAAGTTTGGGCTGGCAATTATATTCGAGACCAGACCACAATTCAAGAAACCTGCAACCATTACAATATATATATATATATATATATATTATTTCTAAATATACAATATTTATTCTAATATTTTTCTTAAGCATATAATATATAAACATAGATCTGCAGTCTAACTTTTTAGGCTTATGTTGCATTAGTACTAGTACTTGTAGTTACTCATAAGGATCTCGGTATCACCGGCTTCATAACCACCACGGACCACCGTAGCCGTCTCCGCCGTCATGTCAGCCGCCGGAGCCCAACCGACGTGAGATTCAGCGGGAGAATAACGATGATAATAATTATAACTCTGGTACTGATGCCTCCCCGAGTAGCCGCCACTGCTACTAGCGGCGGAATAATGATTACCAACAAAGGGAGCGGCCGCGGCCGCCGGCGACGGAGGAAGCGGACGGGAAGTTACGAAGTAGGTAGCATGGCCGCCGCTTCTACCGTTTCGTACTCTGCCATAATTATGGTCATCAAGGATGGCAAAGCCCTCGGCCCCAATCTTTGCGAGCTCCTTCTTGCTGTAGTAATTTGCAGGGGCCATTTCTGCAGAAATTTTCAAGAAATGTTGAGTGGTTTGATTTGTTAAGTTTGTGATGAAGAAGGCTGCAAGGCCGGAGCGATATATATAGAGGAGTGGAAGCTAAGGGAAGTGTGAAAAAGGTAAATTCTGGGGAACTTTTTAATCTACAAAAGTTGTATTTCATATTTTCATATATACTACTTTCTCAACCTATAGAAGCGAATTGAACCTGAGACCTCTCATTTGAGAAGTCACACTTATGCCGTTTGACCAAACTTTTGGTGTAATAGTTGACCTGCATGGGCAGCTCAACTGGTCGTGAAATTCGGGAGAAGATTAATTGATATATGAAAATCTCTTTTATTAATTTCATATATATATATATATATGATTAATAGTCTCTAAGAATATGCTTTGCTTTCGGCGTGGCATGTAAATATTGGATCGATTTCTAAGATTCTTCAATTCCATTATTTCGTTTTCAATCCTTCCAATTATTGGTAGCATATTAAATGATATCGAGGTTTTTTTTGTTTTTTGTTTTTTGTTTTTGTTTTTTTTTTTGGAGTAATTAAATGGAGTCNGATACAATTTATACATGAAATTAAAGACTAACAAACTTACTCCTAAAATATCTCCAATAACCAGGACTCAACAAACAACTAACAGAAACAACAATATAATAATATAGCATTATTATCAATTCTAACAGGTAGAACCTAACCTTTTCTGAGACAAAATGCTTTGGATTTTTTCCAGTAACACTTGCAGACTTCGTTCAGACAGATTTTCGGAGCTGATTAAATCAACAATGTCTTTAGCAATCTTGATCTGGTTAAAAGGGTGTGAAACACAAACCCACACCCTTTCATCAAAATGACTCTTTATCTGTTCATCCCCATACACTAATTGAGCAAGTGTAGTTTTTCCAATCCCTCCCGCACCCACTATGGAAATCACGACAGGGAGACCATTATTATTCTCCACCAACTTGCTTATTAAAGCACTGGCATCAATATCCCGACCTTGAATCTCTGATGCATCCACAAACGAAGTAGTGGGCACTCGCTTTGATTCTTGACCAGAAATATGTGTGTGTATTACAGGAACAAGATTGTACAGATCTTTGTCTTTCACGATCTGATCAAGTCTTGAATCAAGTTCCTTTATTTTGTTGGTGATGTCTGGAATCTCTGGACGCTGAACAAAGTCAACAACCCTTTTGATAGGGTAATATAAAACGCTACTTATCTTTCTTCGAATTTCTGGAGCTCCACCCTCGGACTCCTGGATGTGTTGTCTGTGAGTTGTGATGCGCCACTCGTCCAGAACATCTTCCACGTCGTAGCAGAAGTCTTGGATGTCTTGGAGCCAGAGCTTGACGTGCTTTTCCTTGAAGCTTCTCCTCTCTGCGTCATCCAACACATGCCTGATTTTGTTGAGCTTTGATGAGAGATTTTCTATCTCCTTATCCACACCCAACGCTGCTCTTAGTTCCTGCTGTAATTTGTCCTTCATGAAGTCGTACAGCACATCCACAACCTTGCTAGTGAAGAAGTCCATGGCAATGGTTGACTCACTACCTGAGAGTCTGAGAGAGATGAGTTATTTTTCCGGCGAGGAGCGGTGATGAGCTGGGATGTAGGAAATGAAACTGCTGGGAAAGTGGATATGTCAGGGGTACCTACTCTTAAATTACATATAAATACAGATTAAAAATATTCATATCTCAATAATACTAGAATCAAATATGAATGTTCTAATTAAAAAAATTAAAAGTAGACTGTCACATATAAATTAAAGATAAAATATGGAATTAACTTTAGAAATAAATTATAGAATTTCAAATATCTCATTCAGACGTTTAAACTAGATCAATATTAAGCATATTTTAATTAAATTTAAAATATATAAAAAGATAACACTATTGTAAAATATTACTCGGTATTATTTAGATCAAAATTATATTTTATATTTAAATAATTAAAAAAATAAAATTTTAAATTATGAAAATATAAATTATTTTTGTGTATGGATAAAATTTGGTGTAAATAAGTTCGAGATAACAAAATTTTAGTATAAGAAAATACTGAAAATATTCTTCTTCTTTTAAAAAAAAAACACTGAAAATATTCTTATTAGGATAAAATTTGATGTTTTTTTAGATGGTCTACATTTAATACTTATTTATATTAATTTCCAGACTTTAGAATCGGATTTCAAAACCAAAATTAAGAGTACAATAATTCATTGCCATTATTGTTCTTACCAGTTACCATGGTCTCTTTCAAACAGTCGTTATACCATGGATCATAGATCATGGTTGATATTGCAGTTGTGTTGAACTGATATTGCAGTTGTATTGAACGGATATTGCAGTTGTGTTGAAAAGGAACTGCAGTTGCGCGGAACAGAGGTCGTCAGGGGCGGAGGCACCTTATGGGGTAGGAGAGCCCTGGCCCCCCCCCAACAACCCCCACCCACCCCTTACCCCACCTTAAAATATTTTAATAAATATGTATGTATATATTGATATAATAGGGATACAATACACTTTTGCCCCCCTCTAATTTTTTTTATAAAAAAAAATAATCTATTATGTTTATATATATTAAGTGAACTCAAAATATATATTAAAGTTTAAATTCATTAAATAGAAAGAAATAAATCAAATAATTAAAGTCACCATTTTCTTTTTATCTTATTTCTTTTATCAATATTTTAATAATGGAGGGCATCAAATATCCATTTTATTTTATACAATCTCCAAATTTGAGATATATGCTTTAGTTTTATTAGTTATGTTGATTAATTAATTAATGATTTATTGTGAGTTGTAATTATTTATTTACACTTGGGAAAAGTGTCAAATTAGCCCCCTAAGTGGAGTGGATAGTGCAATTAGGCCCCCTAACTGAAAAAAACTCCATTCAAGTCCCTTAAACCGGCAAAAAAGTGCAATTGAGTCCTAAATGACTTGTTTATCAGGTTACTATTCCTTGGACTGAAATTAAGTGCAAAATTTTGTAATTTGTATCACATTTGGTCATAATGTCAAATTAATTTGTATTCTATAAATAATTTTAATACTCCCTCCGTCCCATTTTATGTGTCGGGTTCGGTTAACGAGGCTTGACTGAAGTGATTTTTAATTCGATTTTTCATAATATTAAATTTAGTATTAATATACAAAATTTATATATTTAGAAACTACACTAAATGTACTATTAAACACAAAAAATCAAATTTAAAAATAAGTAAAAAATAATAAAGAAAATAAACAAAGAATAAAATATTGGTTTGACCAATGAATAGTAAGTAGGACAGATAAAATGGGACAGAGGGAGTATTTTTTAAATTTTTTTTAAACAAAAAAAAAACAGAACAAAACAAAACAAAAGTCGGCAATCCCATATGGGACTGCCGACTTTTTTTTTTGTTTTTTTTTTGTTTTTGTTCAAAAACATGATTTAAATAATTGTTTTTATATTATTAAAAAAGTTTTGTAAAATTATTTTAATTAATTTAAAAATAATTATTTTAAATAATTTTTTAAAAAAAATAAAAAATTACACTTTTCGTCTCTAAAGGAGAAGTAAGCACAAAAGAACGAAAAATGCAATGCCAACATAGAATTCGTCCATGAGTGTTGGTAATGTTTACTTTTCGTCCGTGAGTTATATTAAAATTGTAAATTTCGTCCCTGATGTTTTATTAATAAAGGGACAAAAAGTGCAACATCAATTATAACTTAGGAACGAAAAATACGTATGGCCAACACTTGGGGACGAATGCTACAAATTAATTTGACAGTAGGACCAAATTATTAAAC
>CM008336.1:41172580-41185430 GCA_002525835.2 Ipomoea batatas | reverse complement strand
AATTTGATAAAATAATTCAAATAGAAAACACATTATAAATTACACATCTCATTATTAAATTTTTAAAAAAGCTTTTTAAATATATATATAAAAAAAGCTTGGAATATTTTTAAAAAAGCTTTTTAAATACATATATAATAATATAAAAAAAAAAAGCTTGGAATGAAAACAAGCCTACTGATGCATAAAAAGGACTTTTAAAAAAGCTTTTTAAATATATATATAAAAAAATCTTGGAATATTTTTAAAAAAGCTTGGAATGAAAACAAGCCTACTGATGCATAAAAAGGACTTGAATAGGTCAACAAAAGAAGTTGAACCTAACAGGATTCGAACCTCCGCCCTTGTCTTAGTGAAACAACGGACAAACCAACTCAACCAACTAATCAATTCAATATATATATTTGTTTTATTATACTTATATCTAAAGATGCACTATACATACATATATACATACAAGGACTATATATGGGGTGGGGGTGGGGTGAGTGGGGGCAGCTGCCCCCACTGCCCCCATACTGGCTCCGCCAGTGCATATTGCTCAGTATGCTGCCCAAAACAAAGAAATACAAAAAAATAGATACCAAATCTCGCTGCATAAATATAAAAAATTAGATGAATTGCACAATAAAATGTTTACAATTAATTAAAATGTTTACATAATATTAGAGGAGTTGCTTAGTGTGGCCAAATGATGAATGCAAATCTCGTTGATTTATCTCAATTGAAGCATTTTTTACCATTTAAAATGCTTTTCTTACTCTTTTTTCCCATTTGGATATTTAATGTAGAAAATAAAGTTAGATAACAATGTTAGTAGCTAGATAATAATGGTGGCTGTTGCATTCTGAGGAGTGGCATTCTTGCAGACAAGGTATCATTCAACTGTCTTCCTTTTTCTTTTTATTTATTTTTTATTTTTTATTTCCCCAATTGTAGTGAATAGAATTTATATGCTTTTAGTGATTGGTGAACATGAGTGTCCCAACATGGGTGCCTATGTATTTATAGGCATATTTCCACTCCCAAATTCTGATTTGAAAATGGCTCTTTCATATCATAACTAAAAGTTTTATTAGTGTAAATTTCCGTGCATGACCTATTGGTAGGCCATTCTTCAAAATAATAATTTACTTAATGCTTAATGGAAGTTAGTGAGTGAACTGGATGTCATCATATAACCAATTTCATCAATATTAGCATATAGCAGGTTTAATATTAAAGAGCTTATATTTACTGATATAAGAAAGTGGATATCCATGTGGTCAGTCATGCGAAGTGTCATGTTGGATAATGAGGTATTCTGAAATATTTGTATGATTTTAAGAAGAGAGTCTTAAATTAGAGTTGTGTTTTGAGGCTTTGGTTAATTGTGGTTTGGAGAGTTTTAGCTTGAGTTTTGGTCTGTCATTACAGCTGTGTTGAGTCTGTAGCTATGATCTATCTGGTCTGTTAATTTGTTTTTTTTTTGAAAACGTCTGTTAATTTGTTGATGTCCATCATTTGTGGAAAAGCAGACTGAAAAGTATAGTCTACGTGTAGTTAAGTAGTGAGTGTGAATTCAAGGTTGTTGCTTATATTTTAAAGATCCTAAATCTGATTGAGAGCAAGTTTGGTGGTTAGGAAAGTTTGAATTGGTTGTCTTTAAGCATTTTCTTTTTCCTTTTGTTTGAGAGCAAGTTTGGTAGTTAGAAAAGTTTGAATTTTCATTCTAATTTAAATGGTAGTAAAATAATTTTGGTGACCAGTTTTGTCGCCTTCTCCGATCGAGAGATGGTTACCTGCTGGTCAATCCTTTGTTGGTCCTTTGCTGGAATGTTGACGGAGCTATGCTGATCTGCTATAGCAGGTTACAATTATTGTTTTGGGTCTTGATGTACTAAATTAATATGTTAATGAGTCTAATTGTAACTTTCAAAAGTTTGGGAACCTAATTGACTTATTACAATACTTATAAAGGAAAATTTAATATTTTTGATAAAAAAATGTAATATTTTTACATAAAAAGTGTAAAAGTATTATATTTTTTTTCAAAAGTATTATGCTTTTCTTTATAGGTAAGAAACACTTTAATTAGTATTAAGTATTATATTTTTATATTGATCGACTCGTCTCACGGTTAAGAATTCGTAGGACGGTCTCACACAAGTGTGATCTTGCTTTGGGACACATGAAAGACTTATTATTATTATTGTAATATTCTTTCATTTTCAAAAGTTCTACACCAAAGTCTTCAACACTCTATAGACTCTTAAAAAACAACCTCATTACCTACCAACCATGCTACTTTACCCTTAATAAAAGGCTATATATACACACACACACAAGGGCGCGGGGTTGCCCCGCTGCATGCATGGGCTGGGTCCTATTGAGAGTCCATGTAGAATTGCTCAAAAAAAATATTATGCTACCCTATTTTATCTGTTATATTTTTCCGTTTTTGTCCATTCGAAAATATTGTCTACCTTTTAAAAATAAACATCGTTATATTTTTGTTTTTCAACTTTACCCTTTCTGCTTGTCTTGATTGCTTTATACTCAAAAGTTATGTACCCTTAGTTAATATATTATTGCTGACAGATAATATGATTGTTACAGGTACAGAAATTGTCAACAATATGTTAACAATCGATACAGAATAATAAGGTTATTTTTGAATTAGGGTCTACAATGCAACGTAGATTATGGTCCATGATATAATTTGCCCATTAAATGCATTAATACCCTACGTCTGTCATCCACTTAAGATTAGACATACAGGTCCACATAATTGAAAAATCTTGTAATACAAAGTAATGGAGTAATTCCCTTCAAAACTTGAATTTGAAACAAGAAACAAAATTTTTATCAAAACTAGTAAGCCCTTCATCGTAATCAATCAAGTTGATTCCCATTTCCTTGTCACCATATCTCTTTGGTTCTCCCTTTGCCTCGGGGGTAGGGGAAGCACCCCTGGTAACAACTAACAAGGGCAGCAACAGCAACAGCGCACCCAGTGACTAGTATGGGTGACTCCACGGATGCATTAGCCTCATTCACAAGTGTAGTACCTCATTCACAAGTGTAGTAATCTTCATCGTATCTTAAATCGGCATCAACTCCATCTCAATATCCGATCAATATCATGATATATTACATTTATTTGTAAATACGACTAATCTTTATTTTTTGTTATTTTTTTCTTTTCATTTTGTATCTTTTTATAGCAAAGGAAAATGTGAAGATGATTTTTAGAAGTAATTAGTATAAGGGCAAAGAGGGAAAAAGAGGAAAAAAGCTTTTTTTTTAAAAAAAAAAATTCTTGAAATTTGTGCCAAAAAGGAAATTAGGTAGATATTTCGGAGCAGAGAGTATTATTTTCCGTTTACCCGTTCATCACGTTATTGACCAAACTTATGTAGCTACAGAGTCTTCGTTGGCCACCACCGCATTGATAGGGATATCGACATCAGAGGACTTGTGGTCCGTTGTGGAAAGAGTGCCCGTTACTCCGTTGACGTTGAATATATCCTATTGGTCTTTGTTTGCTATTATATTATTAATCCTAAAGCAAAAAGATTTAAAGTGTTTGGTGCACATTAATTTGATTGTAATTGAATTTGGTTGGAGAAAATTGTAATTTTTTTCATTAGCTGAATTGTAATTCAAGAGTATATCCATGAATTGCAATTTATTGCATGAAAGGAAGAAAGGGATAAATTTTAAATATGTTCTTAGTTATTATTATTATTATATAATGACATTTTAATTTTTATATCACTTATTTCATTTTCATTTTCTATAATTATTTTTCTCTCAACTAAATAATACTCCGTAAACAAAGACTTTGTGTTCAAGTGGCATCCGGTGTCCTGATTTATACTCCCACATGGATAATGGGAGTGGGATCGAGCTTCAGTTAACTGTTGAGTCTTTGTACTTCATTAGGTTGAGAAAGTAACAACAGATATTACATTGTAACCGAGACAATAATACTCAAAAAAAAAAATCTTCGTATAATTTATTTATTTTTTACTTTTTTTTTTCTAACCAAATTACAATTCCTTTATCTCTAATCCATCCTTCCTACCAACGAAACACCCACAGGATACATCCCATTGGACTCTGTTTGCTATTTATACTGAATGCGCAAAGATTTACGATCAGTCGATGACGGCCCCTGCAGTCCTGACGTTCCTTTGAATACTTTCATTCTCACTGCTTCCAGAGAGAGTTCAGAGGTCGAAGCGCCGGTGCTTGTGCACGTAGGAAGAAAGTCAAGAAAGCCGAAAACTCCAGTCAAAAGAGTAATTATAACCTCCCGAAAATCGGTTAAGAAAAAAAACCTTCCGAGAATCAAAGGGTAAAATTGTCCAATAGAACCCAGCCGCTTGTTGGATTATCCAATTTATTTAGGGAAAATTGCATCTTTGGTCCCTGAGCTTTAACCAAGTTCCGACTCAGTCTCTGAGTTATGGCCGTATCCGAGTTTAGTCCCTCAATTATGAACGAAGTGGCGCATTTGGTCCCTGGCCGTTAAAACTAACGGAAAAATTAAAAAATAGTTAAAATTTGAAGGGTAAAATAAGAAATTCACATTTTGTTATCCTTCTTATATCAAAATCACTTTTATAACATTATTTTTCACTTCTTAGCCTCTTATTTTCAATATTTTTCAATTCTAAAAGCATTTCAATAACTTTAGTATGACTTGTTAGGAGTCTGGCTCTCGTATAACAAACTTATGACCTAGTACAAACAAAGAAACACTTGATCATTGTTTTTAAGCATCTGAAAACACTATCCTAATGATTTTTGGTTTCCTTTACTAAGCAACAAAGGTATCAAACTAGAACTTCTGAGATACAAAATAATTTCAAATTTCTCAGATTACTTTTATGAGAATTTCACCAAAAGAATAACTTGAGATTTTTAGTATGTAAAAAATATTTTGTATGCAATAGTTTAGTCAATTGTCGTTTTCTGAAGTTACAAAAGTTTTTAAAATTTTCATAATTGATTCTTAGGTTCCTCTTTCATTACTCTGGTTTTAAAAAAACAGAGTTTTGTATCTCAAAAGTTCTAGTTTGATTACCTTTGTTGCTTAGTAAAGAAAATCGAAAATTATTATGATAGTGTTTTCTGATGCCTAAACACAATGATCAAGTGTTTCTTTGTTTGTACTAGGTTTTAAGTTTATTATACGAGAGTCAGGCTCCTAACAAGTCATACTAAAATTATTGAAATGCTTTTAGAATTGAAAAATATTAAAAATAAGAGGCTAAAAAGTGAAAAATAATGTTATAAAAGTGATTTTGATATAAGAAGAAGAATAAAATGTGAATTTCCTATTTTACCCCTCAAATTTTAATTATTTTTTAATTTTTCCGTTAGTTTTAACGGCCAGAGATCAAATGCGCCACTTTGTTCATAACTGAGGGACTAAACTCGGATACGGTCATAACTCAGGGACTGAGTCGGAACTTGGTTAAAGCTCAGGGACCAAAGATGCAATTTTCCCATTTATTTATCCTGAAATCGCAAAGATTTAACGCCCCTGTAGTCCTGACGTTCCTTTGAATCCTTTGCTTCCAGAGAGTTGAGAGGTCGAAGCGCCGGCGAAGATGTCGCACTTTGGAAGATCTGGTCCTCCAGACATTAGAGACACCTACTCTCTTCTAGTTCTCAACATCACTTTTCGTATTTGCCTCCTCCTTTCCTCCCAAACCCTATCTCGCTCCTTTTGTCGCTTGTTATTCCGATGGAAAACCAATTACTTCTTAATGCTTTTGGTTTGTTTTCTTCAGGTACCACCGCTGATGACTTGTATCCTCTCTTCGATAAGTATGGAAAAGTTGTGGATGTCTTCATCCCCAGAGATCGAAGGTATATACCTGTTTGCGTGTTTCATATAATTAAATAAAATAGTAATTACAACAAAAAATGATATATATGTATTTCTTTAATTTAGAATTATGTGTCTACAATATCTTTATTTAAAAAAATTATTCATTATCAAAAAATTAAATTAAATAAGAGAAATAATTTCATTAGTTATATTGTCTTTATTTTCTCTCATGCAAATATTCTTTACATTCAAATTTATCAATTGATATTCATTACATTGTCCATTATCTTATTTTTTCAATATCTTGTAATTAAATATCAAAGTTATAGTATAAAATAATGTTATATATTTATTTATCAAGTATTTTATTAATATTATGAAATTATTTTTTAAAAATAGTTTGAAGCTAATTATATAACTACTTGGGGATTGGTTGACAAAGAGAGTACTCAAATAATAACCCAACAAATTGAAGCGGAATCACTCTATTTTACTCGTATTGAATTTAATAAATTAGTAGTTAACCAAACAATGATACATATGTATTTCTTTAATACCATGAGAAAAAATAAAAAAGAATAGTTTGAAACTAATCATATTAACTACTTGGGGGATTTGTTGACAATGAAAGTACTTAAATAATTCATTACTTAGCAAATTGAAATGAGAAACTACCTTTTAATATCTTTGGAATACATAATATTTTAAATTTTCAAATTTTTATTAATTTATTTAATCTTTTTTCTTAAAATAGAGATTTCTTTATCGACAATAACTCATTCAACAATAATGGTTGAACTAAATGAACCCCAAGCAGAACACCTAAAGGAAAGTCCATAGCTCCTATATCATAATCTCATTGCATGACGTTGTCATCTATGCTACCAACAATAACCGAATTGCAAATGACACACTACCAACAAAAAGGAAGAGAACAAATAGTAAAGATGAGACAATGACAATGTTACTCAAAAGATAATTAAGAACACTTAGAAAAATTCAAATTAAAAGTAGTATTTATTTAGACTATCATTTTTAGACCAAATATTTAGACTATCGATTTTAAAGGTTGCAAACATTTATTTTAGTAATAATTATAATTAATTTTCTATATTATCTTTGATTCATATACTTTGAGTTAGATATTTAAATAAAAAAATTCAACATTCAATTATTCATATATAAACTTCTCCTATATAATCTTGCATTGATATACTTTTAAATATTTATTTAAATGTAAACATTGGGCATTAACCCATTGCGCGCGTATAAAACTAGTTATCTGTTATAAGCCTTCCTAAGCACAAAAGCAATTTTGTTATTAGAAATTATACCATCCAAGAGAGACTTTAATATGTTAGCCAAAGCCTTGGACAGAATTTTATACGCCACAGAACATAGAGCTATGGGCCTGAGGTCTGTCATATATAGGAGCCATTTACTGCTCATCAATGGATGAGTAGGCGAATCTCATGGAGCATTGAGGCTTTTTTTTTTTTTTTTTTAGAAGCGTTCGGGCTCCTATCCTCCCTTTTTAACAGATGTGAGATAAGTGAGGAAACAAGATAAATTATACCATTGACCATGGTCTATCTTGTAAAGTGGATCACAAGTTGACCATAATTTTTGTATTAGAATTCACAATGTAATATGAACCCTGATGCATGGTATAACAATTGGGAGAAACAAAGGGGAGCTGCAACGACTCTCCTTTGTTGTTTTTAAATTATTATCTCGTGCGATGCATGGGTAAATTTTTTTTATTATATATTTGGATAATAAAATTAAAAAAAAAAGAAATTATAAACAATTTTAATATTTAAAAGTGTACATTTATTTGATTTTAAAATTTGTGCAAAAATATCACTCAATTAATTGAATAAAATATATCTCGCTTGTTTGCAATTATCGTGGAAAAATCGATACGTAATATGATTTATGTTATCAAAATAAATTCAACGACCCATGTTGAGTTTAATTACCATAATAATTATTAGATAATTATACTTTTATACTTTAAGTATATTTCTTTTCATCATATTACATTTAACTTTTTGTTTTCCTCCTCTTGCATATACGAATGAATTAATTGTAATTCAATTACCCATGTATAATTGTAAATATACTAATATCTGTTTAATTATTAATTTAATTAACATAGTAATTATGAGTTAATTATTCTAATATATGTGCAATTAATTCTTTAACTACCATAATGATTAGTAGGTAATTATACTAATATTATGCAAATATACTTAGGGGTGTGCAATTCGGTTTGGTTACAGATCCGAACTAGTAATACAAAGCGAACGGTTCGGAATTCTTGTAAACCGTACGGTTCGGTTAAAAACTGAACCGAACTTTGTTAGGTTTTAATAATAATAATAATAATAATAATAATAATAATAATAATAATAATAATAATAATAATAATCCTTTCAAAATAATAATAATAATAACACAACAATAAAAATAATAATAAAGAAGTAAATCTAAGTGATTTGATGCCTGCTCCATTGTTTAATTCATATTATCAATAGTATCTCTCTTAATTTTTTATTTGATTTCTTTATAATTTGTTCTTTACTTTGCGCTTTTGTTGTTTACTGCAATTGTTTTTTACCTCACAATTAGTACTTAATAATATGTTTGGACTTTGAATTGCTAGTTTGTTATATAATGTTTATATTTTGGATATAGATAATGTGATAGTATGTTCGGAAAATTAGGAAACACTAAAATTTGGGGACCTAAATCGAACCGAATTAAATCCAAACCGAAACCGAACTCTAATGTTAAACCGACTGGTTTAATTTTTTTAAAATTGAAAAATTGAAACTGAAACCGAAAAAAAAAAAAAAAAAAAAAAAAAAAAAAAAAAAAAAAAAAAAAAAAAAAAACAACGAACCGAAGACCGAAACACCCACCCTTAATTATACTTTTATATTTAAGCATAAAAATATATAAAGAGAAATTACCATAAAATTACACTAAAGAATAAAATTGATAATTTATTCCCATCGTATTATATATATTAAAAACAATTCGACGATCCATGTTTAATTATAATCATAAAAATGTCTCTTAATTATTTTTTTATTACCATAATAATTATTAGTCAATTATACTAATATCTGTGCAATTAATGTTTTAATTATCATAACAATTATTAGGTAATTATACTAATATTGTACATTTATATTTTCATACCTTATATGTATGTATGTATGTGTATATGTGTATGTGTGTATGTATTCAAATGAGTACACACCTTAAAAGGAGGACAATTAGGATAAATTTTATCCATTAGATGTAAAGATTTGAGTGGGTTTGATTGATTCGGACATATATGGTTGGATTAATGGAATCATAATTAATAAGGGCATAATAGAGAATATACATAGGATTTAATTAGGGATAGAATTTGATTAGGATATTATACTATTTATTTATTACTTATGAAGAATCCTATTCTACCACGAAGAATCCCATTCTACCATAAAATAAATAAATAGTATAACATCCTAATTATATTCTATCCATAATTAAATCCCTTATTAATTATGATTCCATTAATCCAACCATATATGTCCAAATGAATCACATCTATTCAAGTCTTTGCATCCAATGGATAGGATTTGTCCTAACTGTCATCCTTTTAGATGTGTCCTCATGTGAACAACGATCATATTTAATTATAATTATACAATTATTATAATAATTATTAATCAATTATTATTGACCCTGTTACATGTAGTATCTGTCCATATACTTTCTCAACCTAATGAAGCCCAACAAAGTCAACATTGCCCACACTGAGGCTCGAACCCATGACCTCCCACTTGGGAGAATCACTTCATGCCGCTTGACCACAAGGCCTTTGGCATTAATCAATCATTGTAATTATTTTTTTAAATTAATGTAATAATTATTAGATAATTACACTGATATTGTGCAATTATACTTTCATGCTTTAGGTATAAATAATACTCTTTCTGTCCCGAAATGGTTGTCTCATTTGCTTTTTGCACACGCTTCTTAAGAAATTAAAGTAAATATAATGTGTTTTACAATTATGCCCCTCACTTTTTTTACTTTTGAAAATAAAAGCAATAAAGAAAGCAAAAGTTATAAAGGGTAAATTGAGAAAGATAGAATGATGGTAATGTTCAATTTTAGAAAGATGACAACATTTTGGGTCAAACTAAAAAACAAAATAAGACAGGTAAAATGAGACAAAAGAAGTATTAGTTTTAGGCCAGGCCAGCGCCAGAGTTTGTGCCTCTCCCCTCCAAAGGTGGGCCCCACCCTATCTGAAAAAAACTCCACATTTGCAATAGATGCTTGGACCTTCTCTGTCATCACTCTCTCTCTCCCAACCTCATGCTCTCTCTCCCAACCTCATGCTTAAGGGACGAGGTGCTGAACCAACACGCAAACCATGTTTGTTATTTGCATCGCTTTATATACAAAAGCAACATTTTGCTTTGCACCACAAAGTGAGGCAAAGCCTCGTCACTGTGCAGCGCTTTTTCATTGGTTCATAAAGTAGCAACAAATTCTACAAAATTATAATTTGGCTACTTCTATATTTGTACGAATGACAGCGAAGAAACATTGATGAATTTCTCCAGGTTGTTTCTATTTTAGGGATACTAATTGTTAAGCTGATGATGGTTAAACTATGTTACAGCACGAGAGCATCGCTGTAGCTGTGATGTGCTAGCTGATGTCTATGTAGATCGATTGTAGCTGATTTGTGTGCCTTGCTGATAGCTATTCAATCTGATGCTCTAATTGCATTGCTGATAACTTTGTAGATCAGAGTGATGAATGCTTTGGTAGATATGTCCTGCTGGATAATGTGGGGTCTCTTTATCCAGTTCCTGATTGCTTCCCTCTTGCAGGACTGCACTTATTTGGAATCCTTTCATCCCAAGTTGAGTTCTCTCCTTTTTTTCTTTCCATGTATTAGTGCCTGCCTTTATGTTTTTTGTCTTATTCTGTTTCACTTTACTACAGAACTGATTTGAGTTCAATGTGTGTGTGTGTGTTTTTTTTTGCTTTTTAATTGGTTTAAGTTATTCATTAGCCTCATATTATATTGTAAATGTTTAATTTAGCTTTTATACTATAGAATTGGTCAATTTAGTCCCTCTATTATTATCACCATGAACTATATCCAATTATTCATGCCGCACCCTGAATTTTCATATCGTATATATCAAGCCGCAAACCAAAATAAAAAATTCACCTAGAACTTTTAGCAGGTTTCCAGGTCTTCCTGCTGACATGGTGCAGGTCTCTAAGTGATGTGGCATTTCTTTTAACCTTATGTTGTCCATGTAAGCATTTATATATTAAAAATAATTTTTTTTTTAAAAATACAAACAAACAAAATTAGCATTTCTATAAATTTAGAAAATTAAAAAAATACTAAACAAAAAATTAGCCAAAAAAATATAAATTTTGAAAAAAAAAAATTTGAAACATTGGAATTGCAAAAAAAAAAAAAAAATTGTATTTTTTTAAAAATTATTTTTAATATATAAATGCTTACATGGACAACAAAAGGTTAAAAGAAATGCCACATCACTTGGAAACCTGCGTCATGTCAGCAGGAAAACCTGGAAACCTGCTAAAAGTTCTAGGTGAATTTTTTTATTTTGGTTTGCGGCTCGATATATACGATATGAAAGTTCAGGGTGCGGCATGAATAATTGGATATAGTTCATGGTGCTAGATGACACTTTAGCCAAAATAGAACAATTGAATACAAATATTAATGTTTTTGTTAAAGCAGCGTTAAGTATGCTGATGTGATTAGATGATATGATGATATTATATAGATACCATATTTCTCATTAATAATACACTAACCTAAAAATACTAAAAATGTTATAGACTAATTATAGACTAATTTTTTAATACAAAAAAAGAAACATTATATATATAGCAATTTTCTTAATTATAAACTATTAATTCATATACTACCAGCATAGATGTATTATAAAGTCATTTTGTTGAGTTATAAAAAATAAATTAAATTATATACTAGTATACTACCAACATTATAAGAAAAAAATAATATAATTAAAATCATATATTATATAAATAAATTTTATATGATGCTGCATAAATAATCAAAATATTTTTGTTCATATATTACAAAATAATATAATTAGAATTGAATATCAGATAAAAATATCTTAATTATTTACAAGGTATCACAAAATTAATTTATGTGATATATTACTTTTAGCTATATTATTTTTATTTTTGTGATTTAAATATTTTTCAACTTATAATTTGGAGTATATTGCTAGACTAGATCAAAGAGAAAATTTTGCAGTTACTGAACCTTATGTAGTTGTGATTGCAAGTGTAATTTACCTGCATGACCTATTGGTAGGCCTTTCTTCAAATAATAATTACTTAATGCTTAAGGGAAGTCTGAGTGAACTGGATGTCATCATATAACCAATTCCATCAATATTTGCATATAGGTTTAGTATTAACTTAGCTTATATTTACTGATAAGAAAGTGGATATCCATGCGTTCAGTCATGCAGTGTCATGTTAGATTAGGTATTCTGAAATGTTTGTATGGTTTTAACTTTTAAGAAGAGAGCTTTAGAGTTGTGTTGTGAGGCTTTGATTAATTGTGGTCTGGAGAGTTTTGGCTTGAGGTTTGGTCTGTGATTACAGCTCTGTTCAGTCTATTAGCTATATGATGTTAATTTGTAGATGCCCGTCATTTGTGGAGTAGTCCGTGTAGTTAACTAGACAGATTTGATTCAGGGTTGTTGCGTCTTTGTATTCATCAAGTGTTTTCTTTTTTCCTTTTCTTTCATTGTTACAAGTCGTTCTCATTGTAATGCAATTCCAAATTTCTTTACTTTGAATGTTAAAAGTCATGCTAGCTTTTTTTTTTGAAAACAAAAGTCATGGTAGCTTTAAATCGTGTTTACTCTTTCAAAAGTTTAGTGGGAAGATTACTTTGAATGTTTTTTTTTTTTTTTG
>CM008336.1:41149378-41172493 GCA_002525835.2 Ipomoea batatas | reverse complement strand
GAATGTTAAAAGTCATGCTAGCTTTAGACAGGGTTTACTCATTCAAAAGTCTAGTGGGAAGATTATCATACCCTTGTCCAAGTTCCAACGTAACACGTGAACAACTTATTTGTTTTCTTTTCTAGGGAGTAGAAACGTAATTTTTAGAGTTCTTTTATATATCAAGATATTAATTTTGTTAAATTTTGAAATACATAATTTTTTTATATTAAATAAATTATTCGTATTGCATATATATAATCGAATAAATAAAATTATTCAAAAAGTATAAAATTTTAATAAATAGTCATTTACATTAAGAATAGAGTACAAAAAAGTAGTAAAGGTTTTAGATGTCGTTATAGATGTTCCTGTACGATTTCTTCTGACTGCCTTTATTCTGGCTTAAATGGGAAGCCATGACTTGATTTTGTTTGGATTCTTTCCATATCCCTTCCAACACGTGAAAGACGTATTTGTTTTCTTTTCTTTTTTTTTTTTGGTGAAGGGGAGGGGCACGAACCAGCAAATCCCTTAAGCTTTTCGGAGGATGATCGAGGATAGATGTACCTCTCGGAGCATCTTGCCCCATATTAGCTAGAAGATCAGCACATTGGTTGCCTTCCCGTAGTATGTGGACAATCTTGAACTCTTGGAAGAAATCCATGAGGACTTTGCAATCTGCAAGTAACGTATAAGCGTTTGAGGGGGTTTTATAGGGTAGAAACATAGTTTTGTGAGTTTGTAATGATCTCTTACTTTCAAAAGTTTCACCACATCAAATTTACAAAAATTTTCACCATTTTATCTACATTATGCAATTCTAAGTATTTCTAACGTAATTAAAAAATAGTTATGAACAGATATTACATTATAACAAAGTCAATATTATTAAAAAAAAAAAAAAGAAGAAGAAGATATTTCTAACTTACTTTCAAAAGTATGTATCTTTTTCACATAACATTAAAATATTATTATATTTTCTCAATTTTCACGTGTTTAAATTTAAATATTTTCTCACGTGTTTAAATTTAACGGATGAGAAATATTAATTAAAAAAAACGGTAGTAGTTTCTTAAATAACTTAACATCAAAGTGTAAATAAATTGTGTTAAAAGTGCAAGAGACTGTTTCACATAGTGCACCTAAGTGCATGTAAAATGTATTATAAATGCAAGTAAATGTATACTGAGCATCAATATTAAGTGCACCTATTATTATTATGTTGCACCAGATGTAATTGTTTAGTGCACTTATGTGAAAGACTTTTTAGATGCACGAATGTTATCAAAGTAAATTACTTACACTTGTAAGTTATTTTACTTGCATTTTTTACTTGCAAACTTGCACTTGTAACACATTTTACTTACACCAAAGTTTGAATTATTTACGAAAATATCACCGCGTTGTTTTGTTAAAATTACACCTGATTCGTTGATTCTGGACATGTGGATGATTGTGAGTGATTTTTAGTTCTCTCCTATGTAGGATGACAATGGGTCGGGGAGGGCTCCATCCATCACTCGACCTACTTGAGATTTTCTACACCCACCCCCACCGCAAACCCGCATTGGGTGAACTTTTGTAGAACCCACCTCCACCCCCATCGTGTACGGGTGCCCACTACGGGTACCCACCACTTATCAACTTATTTTTTTTCAAAAAATAATATCAAAATTACTTACACATAATTAAACAACAAAATTCATTAGTTATACTAAAACATAAAATAATAGAAATATTATCAACTTATTATTTTTTTCAAAAAATAATATCAAAATTACTTACACATAATTAAACAACAAAATTCATTAGTTATATTAAAACATAAAATAATAGAAATATTATCAACTTATTATTTTTTTTCAAAAAATAAAATCAAAATTACTTACACATAATTAAACAACAAAATTCATTAGTTATACTAAAACATAAAATAATAGAAATATTCTAATATAATAACTAAAGTGTTAATTTTTAAAAATAAATTTAGTAGTTTAGATATAAAAATAGTAAAAAGTTACCCAAAGTTATTGAAACTTTTATAATTAACTATATACTAGTACTACTTATTTTACTATTGAGCAAATACTAATTTTGGTCTCACGATTATTAGCAAAATGACAATTTTGATCCACATGTTTAATTTCTACCAATTTTGATCCTATGACTATTGTTTTAATACCAATTTTCATTGAGGACTATTGTTTTAGTGCCAAAATTTATCACGCTGATCACCCATCCGTTTAAAACGTGCAAAAATATAAAATTGTTAATAGTATTTTCAACTTAGTACCCCAACTTAAGCATTAATAAATAGATTTTAGTCATAAGATCGATCAAAATTCACAATTTTGCTCCTCATTTTATCTTAATTTGAGGATAAGAACCATAAATTGTGATCAATCTTAGGGTTTAAATATCTTTATTCATGCTCAAATTGAGGTATATCTCTAACGAGAATAACAATACATTTAAACAAATTTTATTCATTTGCAATTGCCTTTACTTCAATGTGCTTCCTTCATCAATCAAAGAAAAAAACTTTACAAATACATTTTATATATTTCAAAATGATTTACTATTCGAGTTTAAATATTCGGCACAAATTTTAACACAAAGCCGGTAGAAAAAACTAGTATATATATATATATATATATATAGGAGATCATACTTGGATCATATGTTCTAAATCCGAACAGATTATATGTTCTATATCAGAATGACCGTGCCAAACATCTCATGCTTAGATGATATGTAGTAACACGGGAAGTCACGAGATCAAACCTAGTATGTATAAACAAATACTAGAAAAAAAAAATTGTTAGCGTGCGGAAATAGATTACACGTAGTGTAACTGTCATGACTCCGTTGACGTTGAATACAGCCTTCTCTACCTCACCTATATGACTATATATGAATATACGGATTACGGAGTACCTATCTTCACGCTTTTCGATAAAGAAAGCATGGGTCAATTAACTGTATCTTCTTTTCTTCTCTTCCTTCTCCTACTTTCTTCTTCTAAAGTAAGTTCTACTCCTGGTGGGGAAGCCAAAGGTCTCCTGAAATGGAAATCCACATTTTACCACCCAAACAACACGTTGGATTCTTCATGGACTATTTCAGAAAATGGTGGCAGCCCATGCAACAACTGGTATGGAGTTCACTGCGTTGCGGGAAGTGTCAACAGGTTGAACCTTACTACTTCCAACATCAATGGTACACTCCAAAGCTTTCCATTTCATTCACTTCCAAATCTTGAATATTTTGAAATTAGTTTGAATGCATTTTGGGGAAGCATACCACCTGCGATTGGCAATCTTACCAAGCTCGTCTATCTTGACATGTCAATCAATTATTTTACTGGCACAATCCCACCTCAAATTGGCCTTTTAATCCGTCTCCAGACCCTCCATATGTTTGGAAACAACTTGCATGGTCCAATCCCTGATGAAATTGGCAACTTGACATCTCTCAATGAGCTTGCTTTGCTTGGTAATTCTCTTAATGGTTCTATTCCTGCTTCTATAGGCAATTTGAAACACTTGAGTTCTTTGCAACTTTATATGAACTCTCTTTCTGGCCACATGCCACCCGAGCTGGGAAAACTCTCCAATCTCACTGTGCTTTACATAGACACAAACCAACTAACCGGCTCAATTCCCCCCGAGCTAGGAAACCTCTCAAAATTGCAACAACTATACATTTTCTCTAACAATTTGAGCGGTCATATTCCCCATGAACTAGGAAAGCTAAAGTCACTCTCCTATCTCAGTTTATGGTCGAACAATCTTAGTGGTCAGATCCCTGCTTCACTAGGTGGCCTAGAGAATTTGTTACTTCTTCACCTCTATGGTAACCAACTTAGTGGTTCAATACCTGAAGAATTAGGGAACCTAAAGAGGATCACTGATCTTCAACTGAGTCAGAATATGCTCAGTGGTTCAATCCCAACTTCCATAGGGTGTTTGAAGAACTTAGAAATCTTGTTTCTTCGTGCCAACAATCTTTCTGGTTCCATTCCTCGTGAACTTGGCAAACTGGAAAACTTGACCGTACTGGAAATGGATGATAACCAATTCTCAGGCCATTTGCCAGACGGTATTTGTAAAGGGTTGGCACTTCAAAATTTCACGGTGAACAACAACAACCTCGCGGGGCCAATTCCACCCAGCTTAAGAGACTGCAGAAGCTTAAAGCGTGTCCGGTTTGATGGCAATATGTTCACCGGAAACCTCTCTGAATCTTTTGGCATATACCCTGATTTGCAGTTTATGTGGCTCAGTCAAAACCGGTTCCACGGTGAAATCTCCAAGAACTGGGGAATCTCCAAAAACTTGACAAACCTACAAATGGCTGAAAACAATCTCACAGGTAGAATCCCTCCTGAGTTTCGAAATTTGACTCAACTAGGAATACTCAATCTCTCTTCAAATAACTTGGGTGGGGGGATCCCTGCAGAACTTGGGAGTCTATCATCTCTGCTTTATTTATACTTGGGGGACAACAATTTTTCCGGTCAATTACCCAAAGAGTTAGCCTCTCTTAAGAAATTAAATGTCCTTGATTTGTCCAAGAACCAATTTAGTGGACCAATACCCTCATTCATAGGAGACTATCAGCAAATGTATGAATTGGATTTGAGCCACAACAACTTCAGCCAGCATTTACCAGTTGATCTAAGTAAGCTATCACATCTTACAACGCTGGACCTGAGTAACAATTCTCTCAGTGGAGAGATTCCACATTTGTTTAATAGTCTTCGTGATTTGGTGAATGTTGATTTATCCTATAATCAGCTGACTGGGCCTATTCCTGACACCATGGGTTTCAAGCAAGCCTTTCTCAAGGGAAACAAACATTTATGTGGAGATAATAAAGACCTTCCACCTTGCTCATCAACACCTACAGAGATGTCCTCTGTGGGGAAAAAGAGTGGCCACAAAACACAGGTTCTCAGCATTGTATTGCCTATAGTGGGAGCCCTGGTACTAGTCTCTGTGTTCGCAGTGGTTCTTTTCACTTGTGGGAAAGGAGATAGAGGTCCAGATGAAGAGCAACAATGCAATTCGTTTAGAAGAGGCGATGGTGACAACAATGATGAAGACAGTGATCTCTTCTCCATATCCTCATTCCATGGAAAGGCATTGTATTTGGACATCTTGAAAGCCACCAAGGAGTTCCATGAGATGTACCGAATTGGGGAAGGAGGGTTCGGGACTGTTTACAAGGCGAAGATCCCATCAGCCGAGACAGTAGCTGTAAAGAGACTTCATTCATCAGCTGAGATCGCTTATAAGAAGGGCTTCTTCAACGAAATAACAGCTCTGACAACGATCAGGCATAGAAACATCGTCAAACTCCATGGCTTTTGCTCAAATGTGAAGCATGAATTCTTGGTTTACGAGTACCTTGAAAGGGGTTCTTTGTCGGAGATGCTGAGCAGAGAAGGGGACGCTAAGAAGCTCGACTGGATGACGAGGGTGAATATCGTTAGAGGCATTGCTCAGGGCTTGTCTTACATGCACCATGATTGCTCTCCTCCCATTGTTCATGGAAACATTTCAAGTAGCAACATTCTCCTTGATGCTGATTTCAAAGCTCGCATCTCGGATTTTGGCACTGCTAAGCTACTCAGGCGAGACGCCTCTAATTTCAGCACAGTTGCAGGCACATGCGGATATATCGCACCAGGTAAATTATTATATTCTTCCCCTGCAGATATCATTAGCAAATGTTGTGCTTTCTGATATGATCTGATGATTAAGAATTGTATGTAATCTTGCAGAAGTTACTTCCACTAAGGTGATGACTGAAAGTTGCGATGTATATAGTTTCGGAGTATTAACATTAGAAATCATAATGGGAAAACATCCAGGTGACGACATTAATGTTATCAAATTTTTCTCAAAGTGTCTGGATCCACGGCTTCCGCATCCTGAAAATGAAGAAGAGAAAGCTTTGATTCACATCTCTCTATTGGCCCGACAATGTCTCTTTCCAAAAGCAAGAAGGCCAACAATGCAGCAAGTAATGGCTGAGATGTCGGCAATAGGTCCGTTGCAAGAGCAATGCAATTCGTCGAGGCGGGGAGATGGTGACAACAATGATGAAAACAGTGATTTCTTCTCCATATCCTCATTCCATGGAAAGGCATTGTATTTGGACATCTTGAAAGCCACCAAGGAGTTCCATGAGATGTACCGAATTGGGGAAGGAGGGTTCGGGACTGTTTACAAGGCGAAGATCCCATCAGCTGAGACAGTAGCTGTAAAGAGACTTCATTCATCAGCTGAGATCGCTTATAAGAAGGGCTTCTTCAACGAAATAACAGCTCTGACAACGATCAGGCACAGAAACATCGTCAAACTCCATGGCTTTTGCTCAAATGTGAAGCATGCATTCTTGGTTTACGAGTACCTTGAAAGGGGTTCTTTGTCGGAGATGCTGAGCAGAGAAGGGGACGCTAAGAAGCTCGACTGGATGACGAGGGTGAATATCATTAGAGGCATTGCTCAGGGCCTGTCTTACATGCACCATGATTGCTCTCCTCCGATTGTTCATGGAAACATTTCAAGTAGAAACATTCTCCTTGATTCTGATTTCAAAGCTCGCATCTCGGATTTTGGCACTGCTAAGCTACTCAGGCGAGACGCCGCCTCTAATTTCAGCACAGTTGCAGGCACATGCGGATATATCGCACCAGGTAAATTATTATATTCTTCCCCTGCAGATATCATTAGCAAATGTTGTGCTTTCTGATATGATCTGATGATTAAGAATTGTATGTAATCTTGCAGAAGTTACTTCCACTAAGGAGATGACTGAAAGTTGCGATGTATATAGTTTCGGAGTATTAGCATTAGAAATCATAATGGGAAAACATCCAGGTGACGACATTAATGTTATCAAATTTTTCTCAAAGTGTCTGGATCCACGGCTTCCACATCCTGAAAATGAAGAAGAGAAAGCTTTGATTCACATTGCTCCATTGGCCCGACAATGCCTCTATCCAAAATCAAGAAGGCCAACAATGCAGCAGGTAATCGCTGAGATGTTGGCAAAAGGTCCGCAATGAATCAAAATGATGCTTTCTGTGAACTTCTAAGTATAATTAGGAAAGTGAAGTTGGGGGCATGGAATTTGGCTTTGTTTGGAAGTTTCCATATACTATGGTGGATCGATGTGTGGAGTCCTGAGATTTGGGATTTAGCCTTTTGGAAGAAAATAAATAAGTTGTGTTATAAATAAATATTTGTGGCCATTATTGTTAGCATTATAACGGTTGTAACTTATAACGGTCATTATTTATGTTGGTTTTATTACTAGTATTATATATGTATTCCTATGATGTAATGGCAATGACCAGTGAATGAGGCTCTCCTTCTTCTTGCCTCTATTCTTTCTCTGTTAGTTTAGCTTGTTCATAACTTTGCAACTCACCATTCACGGTTAGGAGCTAAAGGCCAACGGGCATCAAAATCTCAACACGTTATCAGCACGCTCCCTTACGGTGAAGGGTACAAATCCTTTTATTTGAATATGCATATTTTATACGGAGTATATGTTATATGCAATTCATATATGTGCAAAGCTCATTATACATATTATGCATTTTGGATGTAGTATAGTATTATACTGCAATTCATTAACCTGTAGTTCCTATAGATATGTATAGGATAGATTCCTTAAAAACAGAATATCAAAACCTGTTTCTTTCTCCGACTTGCTCGACAACGGTGGCTTCATTGCCTTTTATTTTAGTTTAAGGGAAAAGACACCATCTACTTTGCCTTTTATTCTGAACGATCACCAGTTCACCACACGATGAGCACTTTTCAAGTCTTACAATACCACAATTCCAGTAGAAACGAGGCATCAAAAATTTGTTTATTCGGCACTGTGGCGGCTCTGCTTCGAGAACGACAAATGGTCAATTTTTTATTTTTTTTTATGAAAAACAGTGTAGACTAAAGTGATCTACAAAGTTTTTTTTCAAAACTAGATATCCAGATTGTTTATACACCTTATTCTATACGTTTTTTTATATATATAAAAAAACACTCGTAATGGATAATACACTAGCCCTGGCTACATGAACCGGCCCAAGAGAGCAAGTATACTTTCTAGAGACTTCGTAACCACAAAGTCTCAAAAAAGTGGAGGACTGGATGATGGATAATACACTAGGCTTGGACTACATGGACCGGTCCAAAAAAGCAATTGGATCAAGAAAGCCTAAGAAGGACACAAAGCTACAGAAGAGTTCGATAAGGATTAGACTTAGCACTTGTAATATTAACAAGATTAGGGCTTATTAGTTATAATGTAACAGAGACTCTCAATATGGGGCGGTCCAAGATTCTTATTCCTTGTAGGGCTCTAGGTCCAAAATATGTATAAATAGACCCTCCACACACGGAGAAAAGGAAGCAATTATGAGCAATACAATACATATATTCTCTCCACATATTTTTCCTACATATTTCCTATATTCTCGCTATTGTAACATGTAGTGTTGACCTGCCTTTGACTACCCAGAAGTCATAAAACCAACAACTTGAAACCTGTTTTTTTGCGGTGAGGGTTTCGTTCCATCCTTCGTATTCCGACGCCGTGCGATTCATCCACTGTTTTTTTTCCTTTCCGCCGGTCGTCCGTGTCACAGGGGAGATCGGCGGCGGCGCCGTGCGGCGGAGATCACTCGGCTGCTTGGCGATCAGCGACGGTCGGCGCTGCTTGGCAGTCGGCGACGGCGGCAATCCGGCAGAGTGCCGCCACGTGGATTACCGTCGATCGGAGGCGCCGCCGTGAAACGGACAATAACAGCGCATCTGGTTTCGTTTCCCTTTCTTAGCACTTCCGGTCTTGGTCCGGGACGCCTCCGATTTTCGGTGATCATATGTGATTAGCACTTCCCTTTCTTATTCGCAGATAATAATACTGCTACTGCTATTACTACTACCTGTTCAATTCCACTTTTCGGTGGATTGTTGTTGTTGTTAATAATAATAATACTAATAATAATAATAATAATACTCTCAAAAAATAATAATAATAATATTAATAATAATAATATATAATGGTTAGTTTACAAGGGTAAAGTTGGAATATTTCAAGGTAATCTTAGATTACCTAAGAAAATAGAAGTAATCACATTACCTTGAAATATTACTGTCACATCAGCTTTGAGGTAATATAACATTACCAGGTAATCTCATAGTTTGAACCAAACAAGATAATATAACATTATCAGACTCTCATTACCTAGGTAATTTGAGATTACCTGAACCAAACGCCCTCTTAGGGATTGGAGATTTGGAAGATGGAAAGTGAAGTTGTCAACTTTTATGTATAATAAGGAGTAATTACTAGTCGTGGGCACACGCTCTGCGCGAAACGCCATTCCCAATGATGATGATGATAAATTAATGTGTATAAATGATAATATTTCTTAAATTTGAATAATTGTTATATGATAAAATAAAAATTATACTGGTTGAGTGAGGCTCTGGAGAAAGTTAAGAGACTGAAAGCAGAGACGTACCTTTGTAACATTTCCGGTTTGTCCATCTGCGGCAACTCAATGAATAATGTATTTAACATGTTCGTCCATCTGCGAATAACTATAACCCATTATAGAAATCAGTCAAAGCCGAGAATAACCAACCCATCATTTGTGTACTCATAAGCATTCTCACTACAATTCAATGAAGGATCGATCATACATTCAACATAAACTATCAAGTATAACTAACAATATCAGGGCTTACCAAGCTCCAATTAATAAGAAATGTCTTCTCATCCTCCTGAATTTCATCATCAGTATCTTTTTCCATATTATCAGTGAAATTGGGATCATAACTGAGAAATTCCAGAGTAAGATGCAAAAGCTGATCACAATATCCTTGTGGCACCTTAGCAAGAAAGAAACTATCGAATTGCCTGCAAAAAACAAGCATTTCAAATCCATGTCTATAATCACTTATAAAGAAGGATGCTTGATGAATTGATAACAAATTATGAAGGACACATTCAAAAATAAGAACCTGTAGGCCATACTCCCCAAGTTCCTCATCATTCTCAGATGCAGTAACACAATAGTTGATTAGTATTAGAACTGTATCAGCCAAGTGGGAACCAAAATGATAGCCAACAGCACAGCCGCCAAGTCTAAACTCCTAATGTGAAAACCCAAGAGTTTAACTTTTAGACTTTTAAAATAAACTAATAAGATCAGTAGAGGTTGTGGATTCTTACAATCTTACTTGGAAATTGTTGAGTTTAGTTCATGCCAAGAAAACCTGACAGGTATATTTTGATTTTGGGTGACCAGGTTTCCATTTCTTCCATGGATGTTGGTGTTGTTCCAGTCTACCTTGAGTGATGCCTCAATCTCCCACTCAAGACCTGAAGACCCTCAAAAGGGACAATTGACCTCTTCTCAGGTCCTCTAATTCAGATGCCTCCACAGCTTACTCAAATGGACAGGGAGGCCAGAGTTATGAGGTATAGAGAGAAGAAGAAGACCTGCAAGTTTGAGAAGACAATCAGGTATGCCACAAGAAAGGCCTACACAGAAACCAGGCCAAGAATAAAAAGCTGATTTGCGAAGAGAACAGATGTAGATACCAAGGTGGATCAGATGTTCTATGCACCAATGATGGCAGAAAGTGGATACTGAATCCAAAAACAGAGACACTTCTTTAGAGCTACTTCCAATAAGTGTAATCTTAAGCATAACTGGTTGTTTCAGTAATGAGATAAGCCATTAACTATTCCCGCTCTCGATCTTGTTTTAATTACCTGAATATATGAATATTCATTTAGTGACCTTTAAAGATCACCATACCAATGAAAACTAAAAAAATGTTTATAAACTCAAAAACATGAAGGAAAAAAAAAAACTGACCTAAAGAGAAAGACTGGAAAAAGAAAGATTGACTAAGGAAACTTTTTCCTCAGAAAAGGATCAGAATTCAAATGAGATTTCGTGAATTGCAAGTATATATAAACTAAACATACAAAATCTCTAGATTATCTAATCATGCATAACCACTTACCACATTGGCTTATTAAAAAATAAAAAATAAAAAATCACTGCTGCATTAGCAATTAACTGTTGTGTTCTTCTCCCATTACTGCTTAGATCACAGCTAAATTTTCTTTCAGAGCTAACCAAAAAAACCTTGACTTTCCTCTCTACACCAACCACAAACAACTAAATGCAGTAGAATCAAACAATAAACAGCAAATTCAGAGATTCCAGTTTGATAAAATAAGGACAAAAACAAAGATAGCATTTTGCAAACTAAGCAAGATAACTAATTTAAACAAAACAAATCAAAGCCCATTTTTAATTCAAGGAAAGAGAAGGAATTGAGATCGGAAACAGCCCCAAACCTGAGAAAGATCTGCGAGTAGAGATGCGGTGATGCGGTGTTTCTTTGAGTCAAAAGAATTGACTAAAGAAACAGCAGCTACGGCCCCAAACCCTTTAATTCTTTAAACGATAGCAGCCATCTCGTCCAAAAGCTTCTGCTGCTTCTGCTCGATGAAATACTGAACCATCATAGAGAAAGAAAGGAGGAATGGGAAGAGAGAAGCAAGTAGAGTGGGCGAGAGAATTGTCGGAAAAAAAAAGAGGAGATAATGGCAGGCAAAGTTGTAATTTTTTTTTTTTTAAAAATGAGGTCAAGTAATAAACAAAAAATTAAATAAAAAAACTTCAGCCATCTAAATTTTCTTCTTCCCCGAAAAGATTGAATTTCAACCCGACAAAGCATTTGAAAGGAGTGGTAACTCAACTTAACACATAGGCTAGACATTTACTCCCTGTGCACAAGGAGCCCCCATTTTGAGAGGTTGCTCTCACACTGTCATTGATGAGACTAGATCCCTGATCTCTTCTCCTAAACTTCACATCTGTGACTAGTTGAGCTGCCCACCTGACTTTAGATAACTGGGTAAGGGTGTCATTTTTCAGGGGCAAATGGCTATTGACAATTATATGTTATACGGAGATACTTCACTACTTAGTTACTACTTACTACGTAGTATTTTTATGATGGGATTTATATTTTTGCATTGAGAATTAGATGATGTATATTATTTTTATTTTTATTATTAATCTGCGACCTTTTTACAGAAAAAAAAAGTCGGAAATTCTTGACTTTTCGCGGAGCCCTTATGTACAATCCTTGTACAAGGATCGCAAATTCTCTTATACAACTATACAAGGGTCACATATTAATGTTTTTGTATTAGTATGGTTTTACACTTTCAAAGTGGAATTCACACAGGGTTCTCAAATAGTGGGAATGTTTACTTGGACTCAACAAGGAGATGTGACTGTTAACAAGAAAATATGAAAAGTATATATATTTCAATTTCAAAGTGCACGGGTACAAAATCTTTATCAAGGAAATCCTCTGATTCTCTACTTAGTTAACTTGACTTGAAACTTTAGCTGAAGGGCCTCCGGAATGCGGCTTGTTCTTCAAAGAAGGGCTTTGTTGCTTGATCTTCGTTGAAGGGTCTCCGGACTCAAATTGGCTTGATCTTCAGTCTCACTTTAGCTTGACTTGATCACTTGAATTGTTTGAATTGTTTGATCTTCAATCCACTTTTGCCGAGCTTTGGTATATATTTCTGCAGGGCTTCTTTATGACTTCTGAAATCTTTACTCTAGAGAGAAGTGGAGCTTCAAGTGATGATTGAGAATGAAATGAATGCCTCTATTTATAGGGTGAGAATGAGATACTCCCACTCCATCTAGAACTCTTTGATATTATCTCAAAATTAATAAATAAATATTTGAGATGATATAAAGAGTTATCCAAAATGTATTTAGTCATCATAATGTCTAGGTTCATGATCCTATCACAACTATAATATCTTAAATAATAATATATAATTTGACTAAATCTTTATCAAATAATTAAATTAATTAGGCAAATAATATAACCTAAATTAATTTAATTAATTGATATACAAGTTCAAATAATATGCGGTCCAATATTAATTAGCCAATTTAATTCCATCAAAATTTCCGTGTCTACAAATTGCCCCCTCGAGACTTGCTTGAATGTGTCACGTGAGAGCGCATCCAGCTTGAAAGTGCATAATTCAAGGTAGTCTCGACACCATATGAAGCAGTTTATCCTCATACTACGGAGACTGAAATGATATGAAGAAGTTTATCCTCGTACTAAGGAGATTGGAATGATCTGAAGTAGTTTATCCTCGTGCTAAGGAGATTGAAATGATTTGAAGAGATAAGGTAGTTTTGAGTCGTGGCAAGGAGCCTTGAATGGATATGAGGCAGTTTCGACTCGTGCCGGGGAGCCTTGAATATGTTGTGTTTTCAATTCATACTGAGGAAGCTTGGCAAATATTGCCTCCATCACAGATAGTGGTATAATATGATGATGCATATTCTTCTCCATCACATGGGTTGATTTGAGGAATTTTCATCTTCATTTCTTGGTTAGTTGGAGTATGTAACCACTTCGGCACATAATCCGCTAATGTGATTGGAACTTGTACTTTGATATGGTGGTTGCAAGTTTTCCCATCAATAGGGTCCTTTAACACTCTCTTCTTGACCCACCTTTTTATAACTTGCTTAGGTGGTCGTGTTGCATCACAAACTTGTTGTTTAACATGTTCAACACCAAAATGAGTACCATGTTTAGCTGTGACATTAAGAGGTAGTGGACGCTTATATCGTTTCTCATTTCCTTTCACATTGTTCCTCTTTACGAGTAGTGGAGTAGATTTATTGCATGAGATGGAAACTTGATTGGCGCTTGCTGTGGAATCTGCAAGTTCAACTTTCCCCTGTTGAGCTAACTCCATTACTTTATCCTTAAAGACAAAGCAATTTTCAATTGGATGTCCAACGAGTCTACGGTACTTGCAGTAACTCTGATCATCTACCATTGATGCCTTATGTGGTCGCCTCATTTCTGGCAAATCAACGAGATTGTGCTTTAACAGCTCATCAAACATATGTGAGACATCAGAATCCAAGAATGGATACTGCTTGTTTTGTCTTTCCCTTAGAGAAAGCCTTCTACTGCCCCACAAAGACATAGCAGCATTCTTAAACTCAATACTAGCTTTAGTAAATATCTTAGCGGATTGAGTATTCACATGCATAGCATCCACACTTTCGTATTTCTTAAAGGGTTTGCCCCCATTTTCAACATCATGACTCTTGCCCCCATTGTAGAAGCTTTGGATGAGTGTGTTTTGTCCACCATTAGCAGCTATGCTTAATTCCATATCGTGGCGCGACTAGATAATTCCTCAAAGGTCTTAGGCTTGAGCCCTTGGAGGATGTAGGAGAGCTCGAAGTGCATGCCTTGGATGCACATTTCAATAGCGGAGCTCTGTGATATCTTTTCCTTGCAATTCAAACACAACTCCCTCCATCTTTCAATGTAAGCGGCTGAGCATTCACCCTTCCTTTGGCGGGTGTTGGTCAGTTCTAAGAAGCTGGTGGTTCTTCTCGTGCTATAGAAGCGAGTCAAGAACTCTCGCTCCATGTCATGCCAGCTATCAATGCAACCGGGCTCCAAGTCGGTGTACCAATTGAACGCAGTGCCCTTCAAAGAGCGGACGAACTGCTTGACGAGAAGATCTCCATATGTCCCAGCACCATTGCATGTTTCCACAAAGTGGGCGATGTGTTGTCTTGGATTGCCTTTCCCATCGAATTGTTGAAATGTTGGAGGTTGATAGCCAACAGGCATCTTCAAATCCTCTATCCTTTGGGTGTAAGGCTTGGCGTAAGTGTATGAAGGTTGTCCTCCCTCGAGCTTGCCTTTGATAGCTCCCATGATGAACTCGTTAATTCGATCTACCGGTATCATGCCCCAAGTTACTGGAATGCTCATGTCCGAAGCTAGTATGTGCGAAGTTGATTCATCGTGTATCGCAGTTCGCCCAATGCGAGTTAGTGAGTGCGAGACGTCTTCTCCTTGAACCTCGGGTTGTTTCCCAAGAGCCCTGCTAGTTTCGCCATTCCTTGTGCTCTTGACCTTTTCAGCTAAGTCGTTGATTCTCTTTTCTTGGTTTTGAATGAGGTTGGCCATCCCTTCAAGAGCCTTAGTGATGCTCGCAAGATGGTCCTCTATAGATATTGCGCTTGTTGTCATAGCAGGCATGATGGTATAGATGCGTGACCATTCTGGTGCAGCTTTCCACACGTTGGACGCCTGTGATGTTGGTAACGAGCCTCCAGTGTTTCTTTTTGGGGATATTCGACTCCTACTATCAGCAGCTTCTTTCAAAGATGTTGGGCTCTCAATATCAGCAGCTTCTTCCAAAGATGTTGGACTCTCGCTACATGTCGCTTCTTTCGAAGATGCTAGACTCTCGCTATCAGCAGCTTCTTTAAAAGATGTTAGACTCCCGCTACATGTCGCTTCTTTCGAAGATGGTAGATCTGCAACGTAAGTAGCCTTCCACGGGATAGTAGGGGCCATTTCGAGTCTTCGAATCATGCGTCGAACGATTGACTTAGGTTCAGACGATCGCATTCCTAAGCTCCTTGCGCGGCTCCTGGTTAATGGTCTTTTGGTCTCTCGGCCAGCTGTTGATGAAGACTCGGAACTAGTGGCTTGAGCATAGGACTTCTTAAACACCAAGCTTCTTGACGCCATTCAAATTGTTGGTAGAGTTGCTTGTTGAGTTGATCGATAGTGAAGAGATGAGAGGTAGAGAGGTCCCACTGGGCGTGCCAAAATCTGTTAACAAGAAAATATGAAAAGTATATATATTTCAATTTCAAAGTGCGCGGGTACAAAATCTTTATCAAGGAAATCCTCTGATTCTCCACTTAGTTAACTTGACTTGAAACTTTAGCTGAAGGGCCACCGGAATGCGGCTTGTTCTTCAAAGAAGGGCTTTGTTGCTTGATCTTCGTTGAAGGGTCTCCGGACTCAAATTGGCTTGATCTTCAGTCTCACTTTAGCTTGACTTGATCACTTGAATTGTTTGAATTGTTTGATCTTCAATCCACTTTTGCCGAGCTTTGGTATATATTTCTGCAGGGCTTCTTTATGACTTCTGAAATCTTTACTCTAGAGAGAAGTGGAGCTTCAAGTGATGATTGAGAATGAAATGAATGCCTCTATTTATAGGGTGAGAATGAGATACTCCCACTCCATCTAGAACTCTTTGATATTATCTCAAAATTAATAAATAAATATTTGAGATGATATAAAGAGTTATCCAAAATGTATTTAGTCATCATAATGTCTAGGTTCATGATCCTATCACAACTATAATATCTTAAATAATAATATATAATTTGACTAAATCTTTATCAAATAATTAAATTAATTAGGCAAATAATATAACCTAAATTAATTTAATTAATTGATATACAAGTTCAAATAATATGCGGTCCAATATTAATTAGCCAATTTAATTCCATCAAAATTTCCGTGTCTACAGTGACACCACAAGAAGGCAAAAATTAGGAATATAATAGATTAAATAGAGTCCTTGTTTGATCGCGAATATACATTAAATGACTTACATGTTCTTAAATACTTGTATATTAATATCTATACAACAAAGTCAAATTCATATATTTCATTTTTAACTATATATTATTAATAGAATTCAAATCATATACCTTACAAAGGTTATCAAAATTGATAAATCCTTTGTACGCATAATCAATGACAGGCTGGGAGGTTGCTTGGGTAATTCACGATTTATTTCCTCCAACAACTCTTAAATAGAATTTTTAGAACTCTTGAATTACTTTGCAATAAACTAAAAAACAAAATGTATTTAAAGAAACAAACAAACAAAACAAACAAATAAATTTTAAACTTACCCAGCACAATCAACCTTGTAATTATTATGAATTATGATGTTGGCTCAAAGTTATCCCCACGCTTTAATTTGCATGCACCATTGCACCATGATTTTTCTCACCTCCAATATCATTAAAGATATTCAGTCATTTCTATTAAAATATATATAAAAAAAAAAGTTAATTGCGTAATTTAATAAAAACTTGATTAAAAATACTACGTACTAACCAATTTTCACCGACAGCAGCAAAACAGTCAACTCCGGAAAAAAATAAAATAAAATAGACAATTACAAGGTGTTTGGTTGGGAGGAGGGAATTAGGGTAGAAAAGAATTGTAATTCGGTGGAATTACAATTCAATGAATAAAGTATGAATTGAAATTACAGTGTTTGGTATGCAGAAATAAGAGTACAGGGAATTGAAATATAAGAAGTGACAACATGACTAAAATGCCCTTATGTTGTGGTAGATGTTGTAATAATAATAATAATAATAATAATAATAATAATAATAATAATTCTTTCAAAAAAATAATAATAAGTACTCGTATAATAGTACTCAAAAAAAAAGTACTCGTATAATAAAAATAATTCAAAATAATAATAATATTATTATTATTTTAATTAAAAAAAATAAGGAGTATGGGAGGAGGGACAAAATTATATTTACACTAACAAATTGTCCCTCTCCTCCCCCGAATTGCAATTCATAGGGGGTCCCCATGAATTGCAGTTCAATGAATTACAATTCTCCCCGAACTACATCCAACCAAACAGATCATTATAATTTATAATGCCGGTAAAAGAAGTAAGAGGACAGTTGTCTATCAAATCCGATAATTTTTTTCTTTTTGAGATCAGAATTCTTGGATCTGACGAAGGTGGGGACACTATCATTAACATTAATTGATTACTTCTTTAAATAGGCATAATTATAGGCGTTATGTATTAACACTGCCGTCCCTGATTTTTTGTAATATAAACTCACCAGTCACCATTTCTGGACGTACCACGTATTGATGAAAGACACCTCCAGAAGGTTGTTGATTCACTGGTAACAACAATAATATAATAATATTTTTAAAGACTGATACTCTCTGCTTCTTACCAAAACTAAATTTATTGATGGAAGTATATAAACGGTTGCATTTTTTTACAAATATATTTAGTTTTTTAAATTTAAAAATTTAAGTAAGAATATTTTATTCTATGTAATAGTTATATCGAAAATTTTACAATTATACCAAATACAATAAAAGTTAACATAAAAAAAAATAAAAAAAAATTGTAGGGTATAATTGTACAACACCTCAATCAAAGAATGTTTTTAAACAATTATTTTTATTTTATTTTAAAATTTTTTTAAGCTTAAAAAGGCAACGAGTTGGCATATCGGATCGCACTACTCTGCCTCCAGTCTCCACATCTACTGTCGTTTTCGTGACGCGGCAATCAATCAGCGGCGATGTCAACTCTCAGTATTCCGGCATGTGTCCCTCCGGTTTCCGACGACTGTGAACAACTCCGTACTGCCTTCAAAGGTCCTCCTCTCTTCCGATCATTTCTCCATCGCTGTCGTGTTTTTGTTTTTATCTGTACTGCTTTGATCTAGTAAGCGCATGCTTGCATGGATGGTGGATTTGATTTCTTGTTGTTTTGATCTTTAAACGTGCTAAGTATACTTGTTTTTCACTTTGTTGACTAGATGATCTTGTTGATGTGTACTAAGTGCATATTCTCTGAAAAGTTTTCGGCATATACTTACGGTTTTTTTGGATTATGGTGTTCATTTTGGTGATTTTTTCTTTTTGTAGCTTATTTCTGCAGGATGATTGTGATAAGTACTTATCAAACTTGATCCATCAAAATCTTCTTTCTGATTAACTCTGATCTAGTTTCCTGATAAACAGGATCTCTCGATTTCCCATATATTCGTGTGATTTTCATCTCTTTCGGGAATTAGTGTTGGAAATTGATGACTTATTCTAATTCTCAGAAAAAATTTAGTATCGTAAGTAGGCAAAGTGGAAATAAGCATACCAATTACCACATATGTAGTAGATACGTGCTTCCCTGCAAACACTCACTATAGTGCGATATCACTAGCTTTCAGATTGATTTAGCTTGATCTTTGATTTTGTGGATCCTTCTTCACTTTAGATTTGAAATTTGCAAACTACCTGCGTTTTTTGTTCTTTGGATATTACATGATTATTGATTCTCTTGTCTTGATGGAATTCACTATTTGTTTCAGGATGGGGGACGAATGAGAAGTTGATCATATCAATTTTGGCTCATAGAAATGCTGCTCAGCGCAAGTCGATTCGACAGGCTTATGCTGACACCTTTGGTGAAGACATCCTCAAGGAGTTAGATAGGGAACTCTCACATGATTTTGAGGTTTGAGAACAAGGATTGAAATGCTGAATGTGGTTACTGCAAAATGACTTCACACGAGAGCTACTGATTTCTTTTCTTAAATTATGACAGAAAATTGTAGTGCTCTGGACACTGGACCCTCCAGAACGTGATGCATATTTGGCCAATGAAGCAACTAAGAAGTGGACAGCGAGCAATCAAGTGCTTGTGGAGATTGCCTGCACAAGGTCACCCAAGGAATTGATTGTTGTCAGAGAAGCTTATCATGCTCGTTATAAGAAATCCCTTGAAGAGGATGTTGCACAGCACACAACTGGGGACTTCCGCAAGGTATACCAATACTGATATTCCTTATTACCTCTTCTCTTGAAATGCATACTTGAACCTGAGTTTATAAAACTATGTTGCTTCTTGTACTTGTACTATGTGGACAGTGGACACAATATCTTGTCTGTATATATTTATATATATGTATATGTGACATTAACCAAGTGAGAATATGGACTTCTCTGAAGTCACTGGTATTAGAGTATTGACATTCCACATTTACTCGTTTTCCAGCTTTTGTTACTTCTGGTGACCTCATATCGCTACGGGGGTGATGAGGTGAACATGACTCTTGCTAAGCATGAGGCTAAACTCCTGCATGAGAAGATCTCAGACAAGTGCTATGCTGATGATGATGTGATTAGAATTGTGGCCACAAGGAGCAAATCCCAGATCAATGCAACCTTGAATTGCTATAGAGATGAATATGGGCAAGATATTCTCAAGGTACAGACCTCATCTCTGCTCTATGTTGTTTGCAGTTCAATTTACTCTACTGTTATGAATTCATCTGGTATTTGTAGGATTTGGAAGCTGATGAAAAGGATGAATTCCTTGCAATACTAAGAGCTACTATCCAATCTCTTCTCTACCCTGAGAAGTACTTTGTTGAGGTACTTCGCGGTGCAATCAACAAGAGGGGCACAGATGAAAGCGACCTGACAAGAGTCGTTGCAACAAGAGCTGAGGTTGATTTGAAGGTCATAGCAGAGGAGTTCCAGAAAGTGAATAGCATCCCTCTAGACCGCGCCATTGCCAAAGACACCCATGGCGACTATGAAGACATGCTCTTGGCTTTGCTTGGCCATGGCGACATTTGAAGATGAGATAAACCATGTCTGATACATAATAATAAGGAGAGACTCAGAGTTATCTGCTATAGGGCTTTTAAAGAATTCTACGTTGTGCTCTCCATGTTACTTTTGTGTGTTTTCAGTGTTTTATCTTTCAAGGACTTGCATATCCTTGTGAGTTGTGGCTGTGAGAATTTGGATTTACGTGTAATATCGTGTTAATTATTACAGAATTGCTTGTCTTTTCCTGGTCTCCACAATCCTTTGAACCACTTTTTAATGCATTGAAGACTAATGTTTCAAGCCCCAATTTAGATTATGTACATATATACATGAGCAATTTCAATAGAGTTGGTCAATCAATTGATTCAATAATTTATATAGTTTCCAGATTAATTTCTTAAGAGAGTGGCTTTTTTAGTTTGAATTGTTCAGCTATAAATAACTTAAGCTGATTTAACTCTACCGGCCAGGACCATAAGGTAAAAGTTTCACCCAAAACACATCTAAATAACACAGCGTGCAAACTCTCATAAATCAAAACAATATAGCAATTGTATTTCAAGACAACCAGACTGACAACCTGGGCTGTTGGCAGTTAAGAAAAATAAAAACCAAGAAGCATTTTGAGTGTAAATTAAATCCAGTGCACAGCCATCTTCATACACACGAACAACCAAAACATAGATTTATGAACAATACAACCCAATTAGCTAAATGGTTCATAGCTCTGGTTGACTTGTTAATGAAGCCTAACACACAACAAATCCAGTAAAAAACACATGGTCACATCACAGGAAAAACGACCCCTGCTACAAATAAGAGAAGGAAACACAAATGGTGAATGATGATATGAACCGATTCGAGTTAGACCTAACAAGTTACACCAACGCAATACTGCTCTCGCCACCAGGAGGCTTGCGGACACCACCATAGAAGTCCCGAGATTCTACTTTTCCATCCGCAAAGATGTTACTGCCACTCATTTCTCGCAGCTTTGCAGAGCTTAGGTGCTTCTCTGCCAGTGCTGGGGGAGTATCTCCTTTGAAAATGTCATTTCCTGACAGCTCTGCAAGCTTCTGGTTGGGAATTTTCTTTGCTGTCTTGACAACTTCTTCACTGGCTTCAGGATCCTGCAAGAGATGAACAAAGGGCGTAATGAAATGTACTAATTGCAGGGGAAATGAACCTAGATGAATTGCAAATCCCAAGCATAGCATGAATATATGCAAACTCAAGTTCAACTGTTACCAACTGTGACTCTAGTTTGAGAAAGTATAAAGGGCTAAATTTCAAAAGAATCAAAAGCATAGGAAAATAAAGATAGAGTGGAATTTCTCAGACCACTTGGTCAGGACTATTATCCTCAACATTCATAAATTTAGCATGTTCCACTGGTCAGGCCTATTAAAATAGGTTAGTCAGAATTATACCAATTTCCCACAAACGAACTATACCATTCATGATAAAGCTTAGGGTAGTATACATACGTGATTGGGAGCAGGCTCTCCAATGGTAATGCTTTCTCTTAATGCCAATGCCCGCGCAGTTAATGGTCGAGGCTTGATTTCAGGTGGAGGGGCAAAGATGTCATGGCCACTAAGCTCTTTGCATTTTGCATCAGAAAGCTGCTTCTTCAACATCGCATCTGCCTCACTTTCTAGTGTTCCACTTAGCTCCCGCTGCTTTGCCACTTCAGGCAGTGAAGTTGGCTTCTTCGGTGAAACAGCTTCATCTTCACCAAAAGAAATTTGGCTCATGCTAGCAACAGCTTGCTGTGGGACATAATGAAATGTTTAAATGATTAGAGTAGTGCTAACCATCACCCTCATAATTCATCAAATACCAAATGTTGTGATATATACTAATGTACTTATGTACCTGATACATTCGCAGTCCAGTTTTGTTGCTTGGAGTAGCATTTGCATTCTCAGATTCTAGCATGTCATCTTCACCGGTGGATGCAAAAATTCCACTACCTGTCATCTCTTTTAACTTATAACCTGAACAGGGTTTCCTGAGACATTGCCAAACCTAACTGCATCAGCACATCTCAAAGCAACTATTTCGGAGGTGGGAAGATGTTATTCAGTCACTATTCTAATATAGGCAGTAACTCAATTCTTGTATCTTAAAAGAGGGAAACTATACAAACGAAAAGTAAGCAGAAAAAGTATGTCTGCACTCCATGGATGGTGACAAGATCAGATCTATATGGCAAGTCCATTACAATGCAGCATATAGTTGGAAGAAAATCAAATACAGATAGTAATTCCAACTAACATAAATATAGGAGTTGAACATATAGATGGCAAAGGGTAAGTGTATCCCTATATAGCAGCTAGGCTAGCTCAATACTAATTGAGATACAAAATTGACTTTAAAAAACAAAAGATTTGGCAGGGCAACTGAATGGAGTAATGCATGGCTCAAGAATTTCATGGTATGAATGCATCCTGTATAGAAACCAGTTGAAAGGAGAGGGGAAAACACATTTAAGCATAAACAAATCAATTAATCATTGTAACATTTTGCATTAGAATGGGGCAACAAAATGATCAAATGAGTAGCGGAGAAGGAAACAAAAATACTTCATATTCAGTTCACTTTCCATTAACTGATTACACCAAACAAGGTAAACTTACAGTGACTTGTTGTCTGAAAGCTAAATTTAAAAGATTAAAGAAAAAAAAAAAAAAAAGGCAAAAATTTAAAGAGTTCCAGTATATAAAACAAAACAAGAAGTGTATAAGAGACATGATGAATAGAAAAACCCAAGAATAGAATGAATTTA
>CM008336.1:41111195-41124027 GCA_002525835.2 Ipomoea batatas | reverse complement strand
ATAGGATTCGAACACACGACTTTGCTAAAGCAAAATACAATTCTACAATCTTGTCTAACTTACATTTTGTTTAATGCATCTGTTTTTATATATTTATATCTAAAATAGGTATATATATATACATAGATACATACAAAGCTATATATGGGGTGGGGGTGGGGTGAGTGGGGGCAGGTGCCCCCACTGCCCCCAGGGCAGCTCCGTCACTGGTAAGGATATAGGAATAATGGTAAATGGTAATATTCCTACTAATATATATAGAGAGGGCGAGAATAAATTCTAGTGTGCCTAGAATACAGAGTTATAGTACATATGTCCCCTCAAGTTTAAAGTTCTCTAGAAAGAACATTAAGCTTGTCCTTTAGACCATTTAGCTTTGATGTGGTTAGTGACTTGGTGAAGATGCCTATCAGTTGGTCTTTTTGTCAAGTTGTAGTTTCCTTGTAGTTTCTTTGATGCTACTTTGTCACTAACAAAGTAAAAGAATCCTGGCAGACCAAATTTTCGACAACATGCAGGATCGGCTAAAACAAAACACCCATCCAAGTGCAGCTACAACCATACAACGGAACACTCATCATGAAAGCAACTACAATGGAACACCATCCAGAGCGCAGCTACAAAAGAACACCCATTCGGAGCGCAGCTACAACAGAACACTCATCTGGAGTGCGACTACAACAGGAAACTCATCTAGAGTCGTAATAAATGAAGTCGAACATAGAAACATGCCTTATGTATATCCACTGAGATTTTGACCATGGAGAAAGGGAACAAGTTAAGTATTCCATAACATATAATTTGAGGAAGTATGTTTAATAGTGATAAAGTGATGGGCTGCTTGTAGTGTGTTTATTGGGGCTGTTGTTAGATATACAATATCGAAGATGATGCAAGAAGAGGATGTGGTGTCACCGGCTGGCGACGACAGTGGGATTTTTTCTTTCTTTCTTAGTAGGGTTAGTAGGGTTTGTAGTTATGGATTGTTTGAGCTACTAGTAGCAGGTGAGAACAATAGTTCTGGGAGTAATCTTATTATTGATCAATCTATGATGTTTGAAGTACTGATTTAAATTATGATGGTGGTGAATCAACAATGAAACAAGTCATCAAATTATTTTTATTTAAATTCAATGTCAACATTATGAAAGGGTTACCTGATGGAAACTTAGGGAAAATGCTAAGTGAACATAATTTTAAAAGTAAATGTTGTCAATTAGATCTTATTTTAGAACAAGTGATTAATTGAGCACTTGCGAATAGTAGATTGAGCTATTTGACACATCTATCAATAAACATTAATTTTAATTTTTCATATTTATAGAAAAAAAATTAATAATATGATTAAAATTTTCAATTTTCAATTTTTGCATATGTCTAGTAGTTAAATTTTGTTTTAAAATATATGTTGCAAAATTTATCAATTAAAAATTATAGTTAAAAATTTTAATTTATTATTTGTTAAAATAAAATTTAAATGTGTTAATCGTTAACACATTACAAGTACGGATAAATTGACAAATTAAATTTTTAATCATTATTATTAATTTTTTATCAATATAAATTAAAATTTCTTATGTTTAAGTTTATTTTGATTTTATGAAACTTTTTTTTTAAAAAAAGAAATACAAATAAAAAATCTATACAATTCTCATTTCAATGAGGCCATATATTAAATTTCACAAAATAATGAAAAATGTGTTTGCTTAGTAAGGTGGGGTGAGATCATAACCTTTTCTTTAAAAAGCTATTTTGAATTTAAGTTACTTGACAATTATTCTCTTTATACATTTGATTCCCAATTACGGAGTATTAATTTTATTACATTTGGTGTAAAGTATGCTTTTGTTGTCACATTCGTTCATGCTGATGAAATCTTCAGCAACTACTCACTGGGAAATGCAATTCTTTATCATCCGATTGTTATAAGGTAAAAATTTTTCATTCAAATCTAAATACACAATACTATTATTAAAGTTTGTCTTTGTTGCAATCCTAAATTAGAAAAAATTGTATTTTTTTTCATCGGTAATTGTACGAGATTTAGGTAGCTAGTGGGACCAAATATGACAATAAAAACATATATGTGCGCCAAATGCAACAAATTAATAGATGGGGACCAAAATTAAAAAGTGACTAATAGTTGATGGGCCAAAAAGTGGCAATATATAGTTCTTTCTTAGAAGGTCGAGGCTAGTTTGGAAACTAAATCATATTAATATGTGTAATACTACATGTACTTTCACATTCTACTCCATTTTATACTCCATGGTCCCTGCTTACATCAGTTACATGACTTTTTATTCATTCAAAAATTTGAGGGCCACAATTTTTATTATTTTCTTTTCATCTTCTTCCAATAAAATCACGACATGTTGCGAAAGTTTTACTCCATTGGAGTACATATATCATTTTCCTATTACTAATGATTAATGAAGTTTCAACCATTCCTTATTTTGTAGTACGTGATAGGCCTCAATGTCACATCAACCAAGTTAATAACAAATTTTAATGATGTTAATTATTATTCTTAATTATATCATTTTTAAATTATAGGTCGGGATTAAATCGTACATACAAAATTAAGATACAAAGATTAAATTATACAAAATCATATCGGGCTCACAAATACTTTGACATCACTATTAACGCTATACTGCATCAAAAAGTAGTGCCATTTAGAATAATCGTATATGGAAATTAAATTGCCTTTGCATACAAAATTTTAGAGGGTTCTTTTCTTTTCTTTTTTTCTAATTGGGATATTTTTAAATTTTATTTTATAAATTAAAATATTTTTAATTTAGCCTTGTCACAAACCATTTTGTATTCATTTGTGTTATCACATCATCAATGCTATTTCAAAATAGATAGTAAGATATTAAAACATTATTTGTAATAGTTCAACCCATGCCAGTAATATATTAATATTAATATATTAGTATAATATATACTTTAAAACCCTCTTACTACTCTACTATAACTAATTTTCATTATGGCAAAAATTTGTGTCATATTATCTCACGCATTCTTGTTCGTGAGCGGATTGAATCAAGATTAAATGTAATACTTATACTAGGAAATGTAATATTAATTAAATCATGAATAAAAGTAGTTTTTTTTTTCATTCTCAGCTTTTGACACCAATAAGCTAAGCCAAAAAGATGTTTACCTAACACTCATATTAATTAGTTGTTTGACGGGTTGGTTAAACAAGCTAGACTTTGGCTGATAAGTCATTTTTCAACACCTCTAAAAATTTAGAAGTGAATGTTTGGATTGATTAAATGATGTGTAAGTTTATATATATTAAGGAAAAAATGTCAAATAAGCCCCTAAGTTTTAACCAAAAAGTCAATTAGGCCCATAAACTTTTAGAAGTTGCAATTAAACTTGCAAACATATTATTTCAAAACAATGAAACCCACTAATCTGTTGGTGACCTGTAATTACAGGTCAATTAGGGTTCCAGCCAACTCTAGTGAACCTTCGACAAACATCTGACCAAATTCTGACAAGCTAGCAAGGTCAAATACCAGTGACGACTCTGTCGGAGAAGGCGACCAATTTGGTTGCCTTCTCTGACACTGGAGAAGGAGACCAACTTGATAGCCTTCTCCGGCACTGGAGAAAGAGACCAACTTGATAGCCTTCTCCGGCTATTGGAGAAGGAGACCAACTTGGTCACCTTCTCCAGCTATTAGAGAAGGCGACCAAGTTTGTCGCCTTCTTTAGTAAAATGCGACCGGCTACCATTGATGGTCATTGGCCGTTGGTATTTGGCCTAATTTGTTGAAGGTTTGTTGGAGTTGGTTTCATTGTTCTAAAATAACATGTTTGTGGATTTAATTGCAAGTTTTAAAAATTGAAGGGCCTACTTGACTTCTTGAGTAAATTTAGAAGTTTATTTGACAATTTTTCTTATTTATTACTATAAATGTATTATTTTGTAGTTTATTAAATTAAAATTTTAGAATGTTACGTTGCCAATGCCTTTATAGTTAAGTGCTATGGAGTGACTCTTCCGAATAAGGAGTCATACTACCATATAATAGAGTTAGTACTTAATTTTAAATATAAAAAATTTTATTTGAATCCGTCTGATTAATTAGCCTGACAAACCAATGGTTATGATTGGGACAAAACATTTTAATCAGATAAATCCAAAACTCCAGAACCAATAAACTCGACAACTGAGAAGGTTAACTCCAAACTGATAGCATTAGACTCATAAAGTAAAACACAAAAAAAATAAAAATGGATGAGTTGGGGAGACACGGCGCAGCTGATTCCAGTGGGCAGTGGGCAGGCCAGGGCAGGGGGGAGAATTAATTAAAGAGAGCGTGAATCCACTGATGCGTAAATCGAAAGGAGATTCTTTGGTGGACTCGAGAAAGCAATGAGTGAATGAATAAAGCACAGGATGGAAGAATTTGATTGAAAGATTGGATGGAATTGCAGAGAGAGAGTGAGAGAGTGAGAGAGTCAGAACAGGCAAGAAACTGGGGGGTGCAAAGCAAACATGGAACATGTAAGCTTTTTACTGCTCCTTAGCAGCACTGATTGCCTCAGAGATTTTATCAGCAGAATAGAATGAATTAATGAATCTATGTTAAAGTTAGATTTTCACTCCCCATCCCTCCCCTCTCTCTCTCTCAACATATAAAGGCCCTGTTTAGTAAATGGCGGTTGGCTGATTGGGTTGACTGTTTGGGTTAGAAGATATGATTTGTTAATAACATTAGCTGATTGTAAAAAGTTGTTTGATAGATTAGCTGATAGCTGTTTGGTATAATTTTTTTTCTCAAAAAGCTAATTGAAAAGGCTGCTTTGAGTAGCCTTTTGAATTTTAGTATTTTAGAGTTACAAAAAGCGTATTAACCAAACAACTCATAGTGATCAAATAAGCCAAAATTGACTGATAGGCTGATTATTTACCAAACATGGCCAAAGATCTTCAGCTCAAATTTTGTAATTTATACCAGGTTATAAAGATTCATGTATTTTCAATATCTAGAGATTATCAATTTGTGAAAAGGACTAGCTAATAGTGAAGATGACTTTATTTTATTATAACATCTGTCAATTTCAATTGCATAATATGCTACTAATTGTCAAAATCAAGCGTTTATTATTATACTAAAAGTTATAGCTAATAAGAAATGCACAACTTTATTTCTTTATACTTACGCAACAATCTGCGTCATGTTTCAATGACAGAAATCACATAATGCTAGACACAGCTCTCAGCCAAACATATGTATTTCACAATTCCTTCAATTCTATTTCCTTTGAATTTGTATAATTATTTTCATTCCGTATATGATAGAAACAAATTTCTAGATTCCATCTTTTTCTGTGTGGATATGCAAAACAGCAAAAAAGTTTCGTAATTTAAAGTTATGGTTAAGGTACATGTTAGGTATATAACTACTTTAATTTACTAACTGAATTTTGTTGATACTAATTCAATTCCATCAAAATATTATAAAAAGTGGACAGTCTTCATCAAATATAAGTTAAAAATACAAGTACTTATTAGTATTATGTTTTATTATTACTTTTTATGAAATATTAATTTTGAACTAGAATCACATTAGGTACTTTTATAGAGTCCACAATTAAAAGTGGAAGAAATTAATGAATCCCATGCTCAACTCTTGACTAAATGAAGCTATCTGATCTAGTGAGAATACTCGCAATGAATGTAGATAAGATGAGAACTGAATGAATTATATTGAACGATGGTGTATGATAAGGAGATGGATGATTGGGATGCTAATTGCAACACATGGTTAGTTGTCATGGGGATTTGTAGCTCAATCTGCTGTATACGTTGGAAGGAAAATTAAAACAGTAATTATTAGTTTGTGAAAAAAAATCCTAACTACATGATACCAGATGAGAACAGGATGAATTGTATTGAATGAGATTATTCAAAAATACAAATTACAGAGATATATATAATGAAAAAATCACAAGAGGCTGGAACAGGGGAAATAGGGAATCATAATTTAACTCAAATACATACATAAAGCTCTAATACATAAGTTTACACTACTAATTTGTATGGATTTCAATAAAAATAATCTTAAAATATAATTTTAAAATTGATTAATTTTGTTCGAATTTGACCAAAATATTAATGTTTTGGTCTATGTTGTATTATTAGTCTAAAGGACTTTTTAGTCCCACTCTCCCCATCTTTATTATTATTATTTTTTTAAGAAATATCCGTGTTATTTAAACTTATAACAAAAGTAAACTTTAACCCTAGTCGGGCAATATTGATTCGTTGAGTTTCAGTAGGTTGAGAAAATATATATGAACATATACTACATATAGCATAATCAATAATACTCCAAAAAAACAAAAAAAAAAAAAACCTTTAACCCTAGTATTTTCTTCCTTAATTTATTCTAGAGAAGAAAACCTCAAATTTAATTACATGAATATAGTAAAATTATTGTCAACTGTATCTAGAAACAATAAAGTTAAAAAACGTGACACTCTTGATGGAATTTTCAAGTAAACAAAAACTATATGTTAGATAATTCTGATGTGTATGTAAATATTGGAATTTCAAATAAAACTAAATGTAACAATGACATAATACTTGACAAAATGTGGAATTTGCTATAGATAATATTCGATATGCATGTGTAAATATTGGCTTGTTGTAGTTGAATCTATTTAATTTTTAGCTTTCTCTACTAAAACATTTAGGACGTTTGGTTGGAAGGAAGGAATTAGGGATGAAAGGAATTGTAATTCGGTGGGAAAAGAATAATGTGAGAATAAAGTAGGAACTAAAATTACATATTGTTTGGTAGGAAGAAATAAAATTATTAGGGATGAGAAGGGAAGATGTGATATAAAGACAAAAATCTCCTTCTGTAATAATAATATTAATAATAATCAAGGTAAAAGATCTTTTTCTTCTTTTTCCCTTTCATTTCCCAATCGAATTGCAATTCATATGAGGAGGGTATGATGAATTACAATTCAATAAAATAAGAGAATTGCAATTTCCTCCAATCAAACACGATAATTGAGGTGGCCAAAGAATTGTGCTGTAATTGAGTTACAACTGCATCCAACAAAACAGCCCTATCAAAGAATTATATTTTAATTTTCTACTCAAGTTTTCTGTGTACTTTTTTTTATGTGGTGGGAGTGGGGGTAAGGTGGTGGGGGTTTTGCGTGAGGTGAAGATGTTTACAACAGTGTGCTATAGGAAATGCTAGGGACAAAAACAATAAAAGCTGAAACCTTCTAAGAGATAGAATAATAAGTCATTTATGGATCCAAGGTGATGAAAAACTGTTCAATTTACTGTTCTCTGTATTGCAAAACAACAGATGTATGTTCAATTATCAAAATTTTTAACATCTCCGAACAAATCTTTACTTGAAACTACACTTCTATATTTGCACATATTCTTATGGTTTAACTCACTGGTTCAATAACTAATATTTAAGAAAAGAGACCAATGTTTGAATCTCAGCATTGACAGTATGAAAATTATATTCAAAGTGGACAGATCTCTTGTGTGTACTGACATTTAGCCTTTTACATCCTCCCAAATGTTGACAAATCACTTTTTTTTTTCTCAGTTTATGTGTTTTTATTGAGTTACTTAAAATTTTAATGGTTTAATGTGAAATTGTTGTGATTGAATTTAATTTGTTTGACATTAATAAGTAGGTAGTAACGTTATAAAGTAAATAGTAATGAAGAAGATAATTTATATCTAAGGACGTATATTGATGAGATTTTTCAATGCAGTTCACACACACATATATATGCCCCTAAATTCAACTCTTTTAAATATTTTTTTTTTCTTTTTTAACGCAATAAACTCACTTCCAGACCATATTATTCAATCATGTAGCGCTGATTTGATTAACAAGTTTTTATTGAAGTTATTTAATTTATAATTTAATTTTTTATAACATTTAATTTAGTGTTAGTGTATATACAATTTATATATTTAAAAACTATATAAAAAATACTATTAAACTCAAAAAGTAGAAGAGTAAGTCTTGTTTTAGACCGTCTTACATAAAATGTATAATACATTTTTAGCCACAATATAACATTATTTTACAATTATAAGAAATGACAAAGAAAATAACAAAAGATGAAAAAATTTAGATTTATGAATGAATATAATAGTAAACATGACAGGTAAATGTGTCAAATAGATCAGAGTAATTATAAGAACTTAAATATTAATAATATAGATAATTTCTTAATAATGATGAGCTCCAAATTAAAGTTCAATTTTATATTTGGATCACAGCCATTATCTCTATATCATTGTTTATTATGAGCATCAACACAATCTAACTAAATCTTTATTTATTTTTTTTTTCCAAACGAACATTGAGTTGTGATATATTATATATTGAGATAAATAATATTAGTTCCTTAATTAGAAATGTAAAAATCTTATTAAGTAACAAAATATACATTTTTAATATAATAAATAGGACAAATAAATTGAGATATATGGATAGAGTATATATATAGTGGTTCAAAAGCGAACAGTGTTTCCTGTGCGGTCGGTGCAGATTCACCATCAAGTATACATAAATACAACACCTCAACACACAGTGTTTGGAAATGCACCACACCTCACCACACCTAATGATACATTTTTGAACACTTTGTGGTATATTTATGCGTACCTAATGGTGAGTAACTGCATAGCTGCACGGGAACTTGATCATATATAATTGAACTGCAACATAAAGCATATAGTAGTATCTCTGTAGCCTTTACTTATCCCAAGGAAACCCCAGTGTGGGAAGAAGAGAAAAACAAAACAAAAAAGCATAGAGGGAAATACCTTTTAATTCTTTTGCAGAACTTTGATTTAAAGCTTGAAGTGAGTTGTGGTGAAGTGAAGGTTATGAGGTTCTTCAGAGTTTTATTGCCACTTCAAAGGGAAAGGAAACCCTAATTGAAGAAGAAGAAGAAGAATAAGATGAAGATGAAGGAGAAGAGAGGAATAAGAGGCTCATGTGGCTCCTGAAAATTCAGTGCATATATATATATATATATAAACAGACACACACATATATATGTATGTGTATGTATATGTAAGTGTAAAGAAAAGGTGAGAAGGGAAAAGGAGGCAAAGGGCATTTAGTGATGGAGAAGGAATGAAGGCAAAAGACAAATGCTAGTAATAAATGGAAGGTACACTAAGAAAAAGATGACTATGACCTTGCATCTAATAATAATATCCTGGCTGCCTGTGGGGATGTCTCCCATTTTGCCTTCTACCCTCTCTATTCCCCCCATTGCCTATTTCTCTCATGCATCTTGGGAGAATGCAAAAACCTCCATTTACCACTCAAGAATCATGTCATTGTAAATTTCACTTTCTCATCAAAAAAAAGTTGTGTAATAGTGCTTCTATCTCAAACATTAACACAATCTAATTTCAACCATTACTTTCCAACAAATATATTCTTTTAAATGTTTTAGTTGTGATTTTTTAAACAAGTAGTACTTATGAAGTAGTTTCTTAATATCATTTGATTTATATTTTATGTTCGGTGGTGGCTAGTTCAGCTTGTCGTTCGAAATATATACTGCTAAGTATAAGGAAATAAAGTTACACTTTCGCTATTAGCTATAACTTTTGGTACAATGGTACACAGTTTATTTGCCAATTTGTAGCAAAGTTGAGGCTTGGCTACGAGTGGAAATTGTTGGGCATCGGCTTGGTGGGTAAATTATACTATAAACCATGGTCTACATTGCAATGTGGACCATGAAAATGTTCATTTTTAATATACCGAATGCAAATCATTTGTTTACTGAAGGTTCATTATTTGGTAGTACTAAATAGTGAACCTTCAGTACTCAAATAATATACTTTTAAAAATAAACATTTATTATATTAAAAATGTATATTTTGTCAGTGATTCACCTTACAATGTGGTCCATGGTTCATGGTATAATGATTGGGCTTTGTGGGTCAAGTCCAGCATCCTGTCAACAAGTTCAAATCCCATTTAAGACGCGTTGTGCAATTGAGGCTGGGGAGAGATTGTTATGCGGACCTAAACAACATAGTAATTAAATGAAACAACCAAAATGAGATGCATGGAGGAAGTAATTAATTAATTTGTTATGTTCATTTTATAAAATTGTGATTTTTCGGAATCAACATTTTATTTAAACAATTGCGGAGTATTTTTTTTAAACTAAAGGGGAAAATAGTGATTTTTGAAGGAAGGAAGGAATCAAAACATATATATTCCTTTTCACAAAATGAAATTGCATAAAAGATGAATTCCCTTTTGTTTGTTCGTTGTATCCTCACATGTAACAATTATAGCCGAGTAAACGGAGGCCAAGTGCCTAGTGTGTAATTTTATTCTTTTGGTCAAATAAACTGTGTTAGTTTACAGTGGCCAACTCATTTTTCTTCTGCCTGTCTATTGTCCTATGTCCTTTTTGAGAATATGGTTTGAGCTTATGTGCTTGATTATTGGTGCATTTGTTGAATATATAATATATAAAGCATAAATGTGCAATCTAGCTATCAACTTAGACTTTTAGTTGAGATTGAATACATGTTTCAATTTGGTATCAGAGTCAACCCCATGTCAAAGGTCATGAGTTCCAATCTCTACGTCACTCATAAAAAAGAAGCTATGGTTCACTTGTTATATTGTTGCTTGGAGCCCATAAAATACTACATCCAATGCCTCATCAAGAAAGATATGTGATTAATTTGAATTTTGAGCTAAAAGATGGACTATATATATAATAATAATAATAATAATAATAATAATAATAATAATAGTAATAATAGCTAATAATCCATAATTTAAAGATGCACTGTGTACTTTTCTTCAGATATCAAACCCACAGATCTTATGATTAGTGTAACAGCAACGTAAGGTTTAGATTTTCTTTAGCTATGTTTGAGTGGTTAAGCATATATTTAACATTCAAACCTATGGTCTTGTGTGACAATTAGGGGTTATAGTAAAGATTAATTACTAGATAGCATAAAAGGGTTTGTATTAATTAATGTTTTATAGAAAGGTATTTGGTAAAATTAGTTGTTCACTATTAAAGGATAAAAATCTTATAAGAACATACTTATGTTTTATGAAAACAATAACAATAATTTATTAATTATAAAATAATTATATTTATTAAATAATATTAAATGATAAATATTAAATATTATTTATAATAACAAGCAAATAATAATCAAATAACGAAAATTGTAACAAGAGAACAAAATTTGGGCCTTTTGTTGCTAGCCGATGACATTGACCAACATCCAAATAGGGAGATCTCTCCCCTTCTATAAATATAATAGGGAAGAGCTCTCCCATTGTGTAAAGTGTGAAAACATACTCAACAATCAATTAATTTTTAAAAATATATTGAAGGTGTTTGGTAAATAACTGTTATGAGTGTTAGCTGATTTCGTTAGTGAATTTGACTAGTTGATAGCATTAGCTGATTGTATAAAGATATTTGATAAATTAGTTGTTAACTGATAATTAATTACATGCAAAATAACTTTCTCAAAAAGCTGATTAAAAAAACCTACTTTGAATAGCTTTTTGAATTTTAACTTTTAGGAGCAATAAGCTGTTACAAAAAGCTAATTAATCAAACACTCATATTGGTTATTTAACCAAGTCAAACAGCTAATAGTGGTCAAATAAGCTAACATTGACTGATAAGCTAACTATGTTACCAAATAGGGTCAATTATGACACTTTTTTTAATGCTTATTAAAAATGCTACTCAAAGTAACATTTACAATATTCAAAACACCAAGGATACAAGCTAGTTCTAAGAAGAAAAGCTATACACTAAACAGTCAATTTACCTGTTTGGCTTGAGTCAAACAACTAAATTAAACATTAACCCAAAAAATTATTTATAACAATATAATATCATATGACATTCTACTCTAATATCATAAGTTGATTCCACTCAACCATAACGTCTTTGCGTTATGTAAGTTGTAGATGCAATTTTGCTATTCTGCATTTTGTAACATATCACATTTATGAGTGACTCTCTTTAGAGACTATTTCATAGATCTTTATCCGTGAGACGAGTTGGTATAAGATGAAAATGTAATACTTATACTGAAAAATATAATACTAATCATGAATAAAGTATTCGTTACTTATAAAGAAAATTGTAATACTTTTAAATCAAAATGTAAAAGTATTACTTTATACATTATTCCTCAAAAATATTACACTTTCTCTTATAAGTAACAAACACTTAATTCCTTATTAGTATTATTACATTTTTCACTATAAGTATTGCATTTGTTTTAATATATAAGTGATATATTTTCATCTTAACCCGACTGGTCTCACGGCAAGGATCCGTGAGATGTCTCACATACGTCTATAAAATGGAAAAATGGTAGGAAAAGGAAAGCTAAAAACCTTGAATGGACATCATATAATTATTTCATGCTCTCATATAATGAATCATTCTATTATGAATTTACTTCCTCAGTTGCATATGTTGCTACACATTTTATTTTATTTGTCTCAGTTTGTTAGGCAGAAGGCAATAATGCTAAATTGGAAATTTCTATGTGCGAGTAATCTTGTTCTTCTTTTAGTAATCTTCTATAGTGTACATGTTACCAGAAATTTGGTTTGTTAATTAGTATGACTGTGCACTGATGCCGCATAATTCTATCATTGTGGATGGTAAAATATAGAAGATGTTGGCATGATTAAGTTGAATATTCAACATTATTATATCTAATGATTTTAGAATTTTGATGCTTTTTGACCATTTACCAATCAATCAT
>CM008336.1:41086058-41097623 GCA_002525835.2 Ipomoea batatas | reverse complement strand
TCCTATTACTAAGGTAGAAATATAACTTGAGGACATTGAACGATCACATCATCTTTATGCGGGTGTCAGGAATCTCAAAACACGTGTAATTGTTAGGACCACTGTCATCATGACCGATGCATGAAGGATACATGGTCGACATACCGAACACTCGGCATGTGTTCCCTCCATACTTCAACATAAAGAGCATTAAATGCTTGGAGAAAGGACTTTTGGACTCTAGACAATATATGACTTAAGCTCAAGAAGGTTTGACCTCATAGTCAACTTCCTAAGACAATACCATTATAATGGAGTACAATACTATTATTTGTCACATCATTACCTATTACAATTAACATATTATATACTTATAATTAATAAATCAATCGTGTACCTATTACAACTATTACAATTAACCTATTATGTGCATGCAATTAATATATTATGAGTGTGTTTGGTTCAAACAAGGAATATGAATCAGAATGGGAATCAAATACTTAGTAATTGGAATGAACTTTGGTAAATGTATTTGCATGTTTAGTAGTTAGTAGTAAGGTGGAATTAAAATAATTACCAATATTGATGTTTGGTTATGTATAACACTATAATCGGATTATCATAATAATAAAAGTTTTAAAATACAAAAAAAAAAATCAAAACAATTAATCTTAAGAGTGGCGATGAAGTGAGTACGCAATGTAGTGCAAAAGTCGATGAAGTCAGGAGAGATGAGTGAGAAGGCAACAAAATGAAGAGGCGATGAGATGAGGGATAAGACTGAATTAATAGAATGATACCTAATTTAAATTAGGTAATGGATTTTGTAATTATAGGGGCTATTAAATACTATACATGTGTTTTAAAAAGTTGTCAATTAAACAATGTGTATGACTTTCATCCCAATTCATTGTGTCTAACCCCATGACCAAACACACCCTATGTACCTTCAATTTATTTATAGGTAATTAAGTACATAATTTGCTAACTGAATGTAACAAAAGTTACTTAATCTAGATGCCGTTTTGAACCAAAATTCACAATGCAAGGTGGACTCTATTCTATGCTAAAATTTGCCGGCACCAAGACATATTGCTGGTTACTTGGTGTAATAATGTAATATCATATCTCATGTCAATCCTTATATGATGAACCAGAGTTCACAGTGCACTATAGATCTTGGTACATATGTATATGTCTTATGTTATGAGTTTTTGTGTCTTGTGTTATGAAATTATTAATTATGTACCTTAAGAGTATGAATTTTATACCTGAAAAAAATTAGTAATTGTGTCTTATGTTATGAATCTTTGTGTCTTGTGTTGTGAAATTCTGTGCCTATGAACACAAACTATGTACCTAAATCAGATTTGAAAAATAATTAAATATATAACACATGTATGTGCTTGTGTTATAAAATTATGTACCTTACGAGTATGAATTATATACTTCGTCGTTTCGATCCAGGATCCATAAGGATATATGGACCCTAGTCAATGATATAAATTGACATCTCATGGGGTCTATTGGGCCAAACATCTAACTCATGAATGTTCGACCCATCAAGAACAAGTTTTTCTTTTTTAGAACAAGTTTAAAGTTGACAAGGATTGCTGAGTGAATAATCCAAATATCCAATTATGAGAAGAAAACTTTGAATATTGAATTTCGTTGTTTATAAAGATATCTACGAGGCAAGAATTGCAAGACATATATCTCAAAGTGGTATACTGTGAAAACAATTTTATATATAATACTATCTTAAACATCTTTCCCCTACCATGGAAGATCATTAAATCATTCTTCTCTCATTGGACAATCTCTCACATATTCTCTATCAACTCTAAGGAATAGATATTCTCTCTCATTTCCCACCTAAATAATACTTTGCAAGCTCTAATTCTCGAATCATGTACACATCCAACACTATCAATAATATGGTGAGGTTTGGTTTCATAGTCTCTAAACTGTTGATGCATCCCTTTTACATATTTTCAAGATTCCTTAGATGATCAAGAAATAAAGGCTAATTCAAGATTTTATTTTTGAGTGAGTGATAGCTTATACACAATTAAAAATGTCTGACATTCTCACCCCATAAAGCTTTTAAAGCTTTTAAAAAAAATAAAGTTGCAAATATTAGAAAATTGGCGTGTGATTAATAGTTATGGTGGTCCTGGTTAAGTTGGAAAAAAAGTCTAGACGATTTTAAAGAGCTTTGACTAAGTATGTTAAACTTTCCATGCTTCCTTAAAAGTTATGTTTAAGACTTAACTAAATAGTCTTAAAAGAATTTTGTCAAAACTAAGTTTGCACAGCGGAATTATTCATTTTCAAAATATTGTCAAGTATTGTTGGTGAACAAGCAGTTGTTTCAGTAACTTACCAAAGTTGCAGTTCTTGAAATTGATTATCAAAGAAGTCCTTTGGTTCCACCCTCCTACACCAGTATCCGTACCAAGCCGGTCTGTGGAAGAGGATACCATCAACAAGTACATAATTCCTGCGAAAATAGGATTTTCATTAATACCATGACAATAGGAAGTAACCAAGAAACCTGCGAAAATCCAAAGGAATTTGAACAAGAGAGATTCATGGACAGAAACAATAGCGTCAAGGAGCACGATATTGAGTCGGTACCAAGTTGTCTACCATTGTGTTAGTTATGGCAACTGAAGAGTTTGCTCTTGCTCAACTTCATTCAGCTTTGATTCGAATTTGCCTCCTGGTGTTGAAGCTATAGACCTGGACATGACAAGTTTTGCACCATACTTTCCTCATCAAGTGATTAGCTCAGAAATGAGCAAGCAAGTCAAACTTCTTCTAGCTTTTCATACAATAGGAAATAAAAAGAGAAAATCTTAGCGCCAAAAGAAAATCTTTATTGAATTGTTTCTGACCAAGAATTTTAAGAAATCAGGTGTTACATACTGACACATCATTAATTAATCATCATTTGATCATATAACAGACACTGATACCGGGCTCTTGCCAAGATATCTCACCTCATATATACAAGATATAATATGGTATGGGGAAAATGTTAAGGTGTTTCATCACAGGTAATAATGCCAAAAATTTGTGTGTTGTACCAACAAAGTAGTACAGAGTTTATAACAAAAGAAGCATGAATTACACAGTCAATCATGGGGGTGGGTATACATATATACTAGCCACAGAGTATATAAATTCATCAATCTAAGTGGTTGAATTATAGTTGCTATAGTGAAGTATGTTAAACATAGAAAAGCGAGGAGAGGAATGATCGAGTAAGCTGACCATCTGCAAAAGAAGATGCCCATTCTTCATCATAACATCAAAACAACTGTTAAGCTTCAACAAACGTATACACATATATATGATAAATCCAAACATATATATAAAGGAAAAGGTTTAAGGAATAAGCAACCTTCCAAAAGAAACATGAATATGTTACCTCAATCAGAAGTAAAACTATGTATTGACATTTAGTGGAGACATTAACATAGAGGAAAGTTAGCTAGTAGAAGTACAATAAACAAATTCAAAGAAACAAGGACAATGAAAACAGTAAGTTAGATGTGGAAATCATGACGTGCCGTCTTTGGAGGTAAAAAAAAAAAATGCTCTACACTCATTTCACAAAGGCATTCAGCAAATAAAGGTTTTGGATGCAGAGAGAAGTCCTACATATTTCTGTCTGGGTTTTCAAAAGTAAAGTGCCTTCTTCATTACAGTCTCAACAGAGGAACTTGAGAAAATGCCATTTCTTTTGTGCTTCATTGGTAAGTATCTAGAATGGCGCAAGGATCCTCACTGATACCTTAAATTTTAATGATACCGGCCTACTTGCTTCAAGACAATAAACAAAGGCAACACTGCTTAATGAGACCTTAAATCTTGAATGTATTGGCCCACTCTTTGTGCTCCAATAAACAGTGCATCAGCAGCAAGAAAGACTCCAACCTATGAAACAAAATACTAGCTCACTAGAATCTGGATTACTATGTACAGAGTAGTACATTTCATTTAAAACTAACTGAAAGAAGCAGTACCAAGCGGGCAGAGAAGACTAATCGGTAACCCCAACCCTCCTTAGCAGCTGCAACTCGTTGTTGGTCAGTCCAACTGAAAGTATTTAAAAAAGAATATATTGAGTCACCCGTCCAAAGGCACAACAATTTTCAAGCAAAGTTCATAGTATATGAAGAGACCAACAGGGAATATCCAAAAAAGGAAATATTAAGTGACCATCAAAAAGTTTTTTTCTTCGAAATTCGTAGTATATGAGACTGATTTCTCATTTCTCTACACGCATGCACAAAAAATTAGTCTGGGCTGCTTTAACAGTGTGGTGCATTCTTAAAAAGAACTAGTCTCTACATGAAAGCATCAGGCATAACTGTAATTACCCAAGGAACTCTGAAAGCCCACCAATTCCTGCAAACTTAAATGGCTGAGGACCTTCTCTTTCAAGATCCTATTACAAACGAGAACAAACATTTCAATTAATTCATAATCTAATAATAGAGCAGCAGTGGAATGCTGGAACTAAGAAATATTAAGACTCTCAAGATGGTATTTTGACCTCTTCTTCAGCATTCTCCAAACCCCCTTGAACCCAGAAGAGGTTTCTGTAACCAGCATTGTACAGTAACTCACAAGCCGCAAGAGACCTGCCTGATGGAATAGGCATCAGCAAGAAATAGAATTTATCCTTATCTATCCATTACTCCTATATATTACTATTATTATCATAATAACAAAAATGCCCTTTACATACACACAAGGATATACTTTTAGTAGTGTTTTTTTCTAAATCATTGTCTCTCTTCACGAAAAGGGTGAGACTGATTGTTTCCAAAAGGACAGTTTTATAAGTCAAAACTTACAAGTACCTAATCAACACTTTCCCCTTCTCTTCCAATATTATGGTGAACCCACATTTCTAACACACTTCTACCACAATTTAATTACTAAGATGATAGTTTTTCATCTACAACTCTATTTACATAAAATTAGCAAAAAATAACTGGTTTTGTATGGATGGTAATGCACATGCAAGGACATAAGCAAATATTCAAACCCATGACCTTAAATTTGTTACTCCGTATTTAATATTACTTCCACTTAACCATAACAACCCTTTGAAAAAAGTAATTCAATTATTACATATATATGCAGAACATTGAATAAGTCCATAATTAAACTTCATATAGAGGCCCAGCACTTGAAGGGGCACTAGTCCAAGGCTAGCCCAAGAGGGATTTTTTTTAATAAAGTTTTAATTTTTTTTTATACGTTTGGCAAAAATTCAAACTCATGAATTTAAAGAATCCTTTAATTCTTTTCAATTAACCAAAACAATCTTTTGAACTATATATATATATATATATATATATATGATTCGCTGATTATATATATATAAGGGCCCTTGTTTTTACTTTGCCTCGGGCCTATAAAATGATAGGACCAGCTGGGAAGAGTACTCACCTAAGACAAAAGATTATTATAAAAATTTAAATAAATAAATAAATAAATAAATAAATAAATAAATAAGAGATGAGAAAAATGATTCTCATAATTACAATATGTTATGAATAACAGAAGACTTAGTGAACGAACATAAAAATAAGTAGTTACACTGGTGACATGAAAAGGAAAAAATATAATCCAACAATAGGAAATAAAAACACACCTCAATCCTTTTTGGCATGCCACGATAAGATCTGTATCTTTTGGGAATTGTTCCTGGACTTTTGATAAGAATTGACTGTAAAAATGTAAACATTCAATGAAACATACACAGTGAAAACTTTTCACATTAATTCGAGGATAAGGTAGTTTCTATATGACCTATTATAGGACAAGGTAGGCACACCACTCCACCAGCCTCCTACAAAGTAGAAGAATTACTGAATTAAGGAGCCAAAACAGTCTCAAGGAATTTAAAACAAGCTATTTTCGTGTGAGATAGCTAGCATGCATAATTATGTAAAAGTAAATACAGTATAAATATATGAGATTAATTTTGTGAAAGAAATTGGAGCAAACTTTTATGTTAATTCAAAATTCATTTTGGTAGATAATTCAACTTAAGCATTATCCCATCATTTGGGTCCAAGATTTCCAATTACAATAAAAATTGTAGTCAGTAACATAGTAAGCCTCAAATTTTAGTAATATAAAAAGAATCATACCCATCATAAAATTTGTAACCTTCATGGAAAGTGTACCGGGATCTAATCTAGTATCAACCTCAAAAATTGGAATCCAGGTTGAGCCTTTCACCCGTGCCTGCAAATAGTAGTTATAAAATGACAATTTGGAAGATGGCATGATGACAGAAGGTGAGAACTGAAAAACTAGGGTTGTTTTTCCATATTTACATTTTCTACTTTATTTTATATGGATAGAACTCTTTTGAGGTAAACAATGATTTTAACAGAGGTCTGAAAAGAAGCACAGAACTACTGGAGCAGTAATAGGATAAGAGCACACATACAACTCTAAAGTACAGATAATTCAACAAACAGCTACAGACATAGTCACATAGAGGAACAGAGTTAGAGACGAGCATGCAAACAGTTGAGACATCATTCTGTGATTTATTTGCAGAGGTGACCTAAAGTATGAAGAAAATGTTCAGTTAGCAGACGGCTTTTGTATTGTTCAAAGAAAAAGCATGGAGCACAATTGGGTATTCTGAAGTATTTCTCTTGCAAGAAATGGTTGCAGCATCACCTCTCTAAACTGGCTTCTTTTGGAAGATGTTAAGATGGACTACTGAATTGTAGAGTCCATCCATTCTTAATTTCAGTTGTAGGCTTGCATATCTACTCAAATCTTCTTCATTGTTTTACTCTATCATCTTACTGGAAATCCTATGGAATTTTCTTTTTCTACATAATTCAAAAGGTAGAAACTAGAAAGATCATTTCTTTTGAATTTTTATACCCTAAAGACCTCCTTACATTTCCTGAGGTATATCTTCAGTCTTACGCAGTTAGGGGATGTTTGCCTCTAGACCTCCCTTGGCTTTCCATACCAGATTAGACAATTAGTACAATAGTACCCTAAGAGTACTCGTAGGTTTCCCCTTCTAAAGTGAACAATTTTGTAAGGAATATGTAAATGGCAGAGTGATTATTATTACCCTCACAGGCTCACAGCCTCACTTTATTATGCCCATTTCTTTTTGTTATGACTTCCTTTTCTCAATTCATTTCATACCTTTTACAAAGTATTTATTAAAAATTTGAGATACCCTCATTTGACAAAGATGATCTCTTTCAATTTAAAAATATAAGAATTAGTTATGTATATATCAGGTATGGTACAATCATCAATATGCCAATTAATATACTACTGATTAGGTTTTTCCTAAACAGAGCCTGTTTACTTCATCTTTTAAGTCCAACCAAGACAACCATAAGCTATTCTAATTGTTTGATTTATAGTAATATGAATTCCCCCAAAAAATAGATCTCCTTTCACTTCACACTCTAAATTTTGGATGACTCAATTAATTTATCTAGGTTAAATGTGGGTTATCCCTATTATGGGGAGATATGTTAAGAGAATTTAGCAGCAATTTTTCAAAATTCAGTAAAACTCTGGAGTAATGAGAAGAGAAAACAATTATTTGGAATTCTGCAATTTCCATAATCACATGATGCATTATCACAAAAATGGGTGTGAACTGTGAACAAGTTTTCAAGAGAAGTTCCACTGACCTTTTCATGTTCAATTGATGGGCGAACATCAAGCAGAGTTTTGTTTGAGAGCTGAATTGCATAGCCAGCTTCCCTTGGAGTGAGAACCTTTACCTTCCCCTCCCTGATCTATATAAGAACCATGAATATTTATCCTCCGAGGAAGAAATAATGGAAACAATATAAACAAATAAATCCCAAACCCTTGTAGTCTAGCAGTATAAGTCAAGGAGGTTAAATCCTCATTCCCATGAATTAGATCTTTCAAACCGAAATTTACTACGAATGAATTAGAAACAAAAAAAATGTACCAAAGCATCCCATCTCTTTCTGGCAGCAGCCATATCTTTCATTTGCTTCAACTCATACTCTTCTTCCACTTGTTGCATTCTTATTCCACTTCTGCACTGAAACTACAAAAAGAGAAAACCATCCGTTTCAGAAAGACCTTAAACACACACTTGAAATGCCAATTGAACTCAACACTGGATAATGACCTTGACGAGTGAAACTCCGGATTTGAGAGACAACGGTGCTAATGAAGGTGCGAGGCAACTGGCTGAACCTAGAAGATTCCATCTTTGTTGTTGTGGAGGACTGCTCCTGAGAACAGAAAGTGGTGGGAGTCCATGGCCAAGGCCAAGAGCTTCCATTGTTACACCTGAGAATAGAAAGGAGATTTGAATTTGCTTATCCTTTCCTACGATCTTTTTATTGGTTAATAAAAGAAATAAAATAAAAATAAAACTAAAGGTGGAGCCGAACCGGCTCCCCTTAGTTTTGCCACTTTTCCCACATCGGTGGGAAAAGTGGCATGGGAGCCTTGAGGCTTCTATAAAAGGAGCCTCAAGGCTCCTAGTAAAATATGAAACTCCATCCGTTGATGGGAGAGCAGTGAGCCACCTAAACTGGCTCGTGCATTTGCGGAGCCGGAAACGGCTACGCTCCACAGTTATAATTTTTTTTTTTTTTAATTTTTAATTATTGTCGACTTCCTGTCTTCTGTCCCTGCGACTTACAACTTTCCCTCCGGCGACTATGGCGGCTTCTTTCCTTCAGGTACCTTCCCTCTCTCTTTCCCTGATTTCTCTGTAAGCCTTCTTCTCCATTATTGCTTCCCCCTCCCCCCCTTTCTTTATTACTAATTACTAATATTCTTGATCATTCGACCCTTCTTTCTCTGCTCTCTCTTAGTCAGCCTTCTTCTCCATAATTGCACCGCACCCACTCCTCCCCCTTCTTCTATATTCTTGATCAATTCGAATTCTTGATCAATTCGATGGTATTTTGATTCTTGATCAATTCGAATTCTTGATCAATTCGATGGTATTTTGAAGTGAGTCGTTTGAATTCAAAAATCTGTTTTCTTGGGTTTATCTTTTACTAATTATACTGTTGGTAATTCAATTGTACATCTTTCTGTGTATGGGTTTGCCTTTGATTTATAGGGTTTGATAATTTGTACTCCCTAGTAATTATTTGTGGGTTTTGGAGTTCATTTGTTTTTATTTTTTTTTATTTTTATTTTTATTTTATATAATGAATCTGGTTTATATTTTGATCGTTTTCTTTCTATATATTTGTTATTCATCCTTTTTGGTGAGGGCTGTGTGCTTTATATAATGAATCTGGTTTATATTTTGATCGTTTTCTTTCCATATATTCGTTATTCATCCTTTTTGGTGAAGGGCTGTGTGCTTTGATCAGCAAGTGTTCCATTTTTGGATATATACTGAGTTGTTTTATTTTGATCGCATTTACTGAGTTGTTTTATTTTGATGACTTGTGTACTTTGATCATTAATTGTAAGTTGTTTTTATGTAGTGAATTTGGTTGTTTTGACACCTTAAATTAAGGTGTAATTGTATTCTTATTGATTCTTCTTGGTGGGCTTTGGGTTTCTTTGGGTTTCTTGATCATTATTTGTTCAATTTGTTTTTGATATGTTGAATGGTTATTTTCACACACTTCAGTACATAAGGTGAATTGGTTTTAAGTGTTCTTTTTATTTTTGAAATGATGTTCAGCATAAGCTATTCTTTTTAGTTATTTTAAAGTGTTTTTTTTTTAAATATAGTTTTTGGAATGATGTTCAGCTTTTTAAAGTGTTCTTTGAATTTTTGAAATGGTTGTCAGGTATTTCTAAGTATATTCTTTTTAGTTTTATAATTGATTAATAATTTTTTGTGGGTTTTGGAGTTCCTTTATTTATTTTTGTATAGTGAATCATGTTGTTTTGACAGTATAGATTCTGTTTGGTAGGGCCTTGTGTGCTTTGAGCATGTTTCATTTCTGGATGTATTGAATCATTTCATTTTGATGAACTATGCTGTGGTATTGTTATGGGTTCTTCCTGATCGAGGTCTATGTGCTTCGGTCATTAATTGTTCCATTTGTGTGTTGATGTAGTAAATTTGGTTATTTTGACACATTCTTGGGTTTCTTAACTAAATATTGTTGGTAAATTCAATTGTATATCTTTTTGTCTGTGGGTTTCGCTTTCAATATATACGTTATTGAGGGCTTGTGTCCTTTGATCAGTAAGTGTTACATTTTTGGATATATATTGAATTGTTTTATTTTGATGTGCTTTGATCATTAATTGTTCCAGTTGTTTCAGTTGTTTTTGATGTAGTGAATTTGGTTATTTTGACACTGTAAATTAAGGTGCATTCTTATTGATTCTTCTTGATGGGGCTTTGAGTTCTTTGATCATTATTTATTCCATTTGTTTTTTTTTTAATATAAATTGGGTTATTTTGGCACACTGCTATAAATAAGGTGAATTGCCTTTATTTTTCTTGTTTATGGAGGCTTGGGTGCTTTTATCATTAATTACGCCTTTCAATATACTCTGTAGTAAATTTTTTTTTACCTGCATTTAATGTCAGTAGGATGGCTGCTAAGCAATTACTCAAGGCATTTAACTTGATCATTGCTTATAATATATAATCCATATATGCATATGGTATTTGTCAGTTGTTTGATTGCTGGTTTGCAATTTTTCTATTCTATCTACCAAGATTGAGTATGAGAGTATCCATAGTTCAGTCTCCTCATTGATTACTAGTAAATAATTGTTCTTAGTTATGATGAGGAATGGCTAAATATTGAAATTATTGATGCAGTGAAGTGTCCTTTTCAATGCTATAATTAGTTCTCAAAATTTCTAAACATTCCTGCTGTGAGATTTACCTCAGATCTGGCATCCTAATTGTGTATTGGTTTTGTCACTGTGGCAGTATTAATTTATAAGGTTCTGTTAATTCGCAGTGTAATTATTTGTGGGTTTTGGAGCTCCTTTGGTTTTTGTATAGTGCATTGGGTTATTTTGATGGTGTGCTTCAATTTAAGGGGAATCGTTATTGATTCTTTTTTTGTGGAGGATTGTATTCTTTGATTGAATTGTTTTATTTTGAATTTTTGATAAACTGTGCTGTATTTTAAGGTGAATAGTTATGGATTCTTCTTGAGGGTCTTGTGTTCCTTGATCATAGATCTTTCCAGTTGTTTTTAATGTAGTGAATTGGGGTATTTTGACACATTGTGAATTCTTATTGATTCTTCTTGATGGGGCTTTGGGTTCTATATCATTATTTGTTCCATTTGTTTTTGATATATTTAACTGTGTTATTTTGGCACACTGTTGTAAATAAGGTGAATTGTTCTTTATTTTTGTTCTTTATGGCGGCTTGGGTGTTTTGATACATTTGTTTAACTGGCATTTAATTGTCTAGGAATATGGCTACTTAGCATATGGTTTTTGTCAAGTGTTTGATATCTGGTTTGCAATTTTCTCTTCCATCTACCAAGAATGAGTATGAGAGAATCCATAGTTCATTCTCTTCATTCTTTACTAGTGAATAATTGTGCTTAGTTATGATGAGGAATG
>CM008336.1:41035079-41050867 GCA_002525835.2 Ipomoea batatas | reverse complement strand
TTGTGAGGAAAACTTATTAGGGATTTGAAATTGAAGGTTTGTCTACGAATCGGACCTTCTCGCCTTGTCGGGCGCAGGCGTCGAGTTCGGTGATTGCGGTCGGCCGTCGCTATGAGTTTATGACTGAATGAAGAATTGAAGATTCACAAGTGAGTGACGCACAGGCAGAGCGAGGCAACGTCAAGGAATTAGGAACTAGGGTTTGTTTTCCAAAAAAAAAAAAAAGGAACTAGGGTTTAAGTCTCATAAATGCAAAATAGGTCTATTATCTTTTGTTTCTTGCAATTTTAGCCCCTTGTAAGTTATACTAGTTTTTCACGCGCATGCGTGAATGAGATAATGCTCAATGTTTATTTTTAAATAAGTATTTCAAAATATATCAATTCAAAATTATATATAAGATGGTCATGTATAGGTAATTGAATGTTTAATTTGTTTATTTAAATTGGTAATTCAAAGTATATGAATGCAAGATAATATATGAGAAATTGATTATAATTGTGACTAAAATAAATGTTTGCAACTTTGTGAAAACGATAGTCTAAATTAGTATTACTACGTATTTTTTGTTTGAATTTCTCTAACTCTTCTTAATTTTCTTTTGGATAGCATTGTCATTGTTTTCATATCCAATATTTGTCCTCTTCTGTTTTTATTGGTGGTATGTCACATGCAATTGGATTATTGATGGCAGCATAGAAGATAACGTCATGCAATGAGATTATAGTGTATGAAGCTATGTATTTACCTTGTTTTGTATATGACTGGATCGTAGTTGTACTATGAACTCTTGTTTATGCCTTACACGAATTTGTTTGTTTAGATAATTGAATGTTGATTCTAAATTAAATAAATGCATATGTATTATTTTTTGTTGTAGCTACTAATTTATTTAATTTAATAAGAGTAATGGAATATGGTACTTTCTTTTCATCCACAACAATGAAGTCATTGATTTTGTTTATTTCCATTCATTGTTGAGACAAATTGTTTTGAGACTCAATGACAATTGTTATAATTGCTATCAATAGATGATGATGATAAATAATTCAAAATATATAGTTACAAACTAGGGAGTTAGAACAAAACATTCCTCTCCAAAGCGGGTAAGAATATTCTACTAAAGACGGTCACACAAGCCATGCGCATCTTCCTCCCATTCGAAACCATTTGTGTCAATCTTGAGAGACTCATGATTCATGAAAAAGTATTGGTTGGGGAGGGGAGCGGGGGTACCAGTGGCAGAAGCATCCGTTGGTATTAATACTGTCAAAGTGAACCGAAATCCACAGGTTGGTCCGCACCCGTCCCACAATGAAGCGGTTTAGGGTTATAGAAAAATAAGATCGAAAAAATAAGTACCTAATGAGCCTGGTCCGCTAAGGCCCGCAATCCGCGTGGGTCACAGACCATGCCCTATTAAAAAAAAACATATATATAATTATATATGTTACGCAGCAAGGCAGCGTACTGCCTTAATTACTGTGTAACACACACACACACACACATATAACATTAATATTTTAAAAATATAATTTTTGAACATAAAAATAATAATATTATTTGTAGACTTTACTTATTTTCTTAAATTTTAAATTAATATTAATTTTTGATAGACTTTAAAGTTGGATTGTAAATTTGCAATGTTAGTATTTGTAGATTTTTTTTTTTTAAACATTGAAATCTAGAAAAAAAAAAAAAAAGGTTGGCCCGCCAACCTGCGTGAGGCGGGCTAGGGTTTCATGAATCCTAGCCCGCGGGCCTAATGGTCTGACCCGCAAAAGCCCGCTAGAAGTTAGGCGCGCGGACAGTACTAATTGGTATGCATGGAATGTTTCATTTTTTTGAAAAATAATTTAATTTTCCATTGTTTAGTTGAAGGTCAAATCATACTTTTAATTTGGCTGAAAGTTAGTAAATTGCATTTTTTTTGTTTGATTTATTTTTTCCTGAAAATGAACATATTATTTGTTAAATAATAATAATAATCTGCAATATTAATAAGTGGTTGTGATAGTGGTGCTGTGGTGGTGGTCATGTTGTTGTTGTTGTTGTTGGGGTGGTGGTGGTTACAGTTGTGGTAATAATACTTTGGAAACTAGCTTGAAAATATATGGAAGGGTAGATAATTAGATAAATACAAGAAAATAAAAAATCTGAAAAATGTTTTCCGACTAAAAATCTATACAGACATTTTCTGTCAAATTGAGCCTTTTTTTCCATTATGAATATTTTCCTTTTAACTTTATTTTCATTTAATACCCAAACATGAGAAAATCTCGAAAATGACTTTCGAAAGTTATTTTTCAAGTTTTCAAATAGACCCTTAATCTCTTTCTGCATTTTGTCGTTCTAACATTCGAGCGGTACGTTTCAACCAATTAAACTATAAGCCCCTACGGCCACCTTGTTACGACTTCACACCCGTCTTTGAAGTCATATTATGAACCCCAACTTCCAAAGGCATTTTCGGGGCATAGCCTCCCTCCTTAAAAAGAACCAAATAATCGTAGAATCGCAACATGCTGAGAGTCTAATTCCAGCTTGTAAAAAAAGGGTCCAGAAAAGTGTGGCAATTTTTTTCTTTTACCGTGTCAGCCACACTCTCATTTACTCGATCTTGATAGTCCGAATACGGGAAGAAAGAAGTGTCATGAGCAAGGCAAAATTATAAGTATGATTTAAAGTTGGTTGCCCTTTACCTTAACCGCTTATAACCGAGCAAGCAATAAATCTTCTATTTCTGACGGGACATTTGGTTGGGAAAGGAACCAATTATGATATTCCTCTTTCGCCCTAGCTTTCACTCGATCGAAGACATGCAGAAAGTCTGATCTTGGAGCAAGAAAACGAATGTGTTACAGGCTTATAGCTTGTGTATATGTACTAGCTTCGATAGCAGAATAAATACACATGGAGAAAATTGTGTAAAGACACTAGATGCTCATAAGAAATGACTAAATGCAATGAATGAGGAGACCTGCCTTGAGCTTCAACCTTATCACAGTGATAATCTTAGAGTTTAATTATTAGCTAGAGCAGTCATTGTTCTTATAGATCTTCTTAGCTGCAAAGTCTACTGTTTAATGGCTATATATATTTTCTTCCTCAACATGTTGTTCTAAATTGGAGTGATGCGCAACAATACCATCTCAAATAGTGCTTGAAAAATCTTGAGGTGTATATTGCTCAAAATTAGGAAAATCCTCCTATGGGGAAACAATGGTTGGCAAAGTAGGACTATAATTACCTTATCTCCTTGTCTTTTATAGTGACAGTTTTTTTTTTTAGTCCTATTGACTCTATTACCAGAAAAAAAAAAAAATCCAAGCAGGAGGGGTAGTCGGGTAGACACCCACGAACCAATGACAAACAAAGAATCAGTTGCCTTGCTAGCAAAAGTATGAGTTACATGATTCACTGACCTTTGAATATGCATGGTGAACGGTAACGTTCCCAATATCCATAGTAATACTACGACATTGCTTAACAATAACACCAACACACGAAAAATCTAAAGAGGACGAATTAAAAGCAAGACAAAAGTTTAAACAATCTGTTTCAAAAATAATATTATTGAGACCAGAGTTCTTGAGCCAGTGAGCTCAAACAGAGGTTTTAGTAGTATTGAATACTATTGGTAGGAAAATAACTCTTGCATTTAGCGAAATGGCAAGCATCACAAATTAACTCCTTTACATTCATAGAATATTGATCACCATCAAAGAGATGCATTTTATTAATAGGAAAATGTTATAGTTTCTTACACCAATTATGTAAATTGACATTAGCCAAGGCCTTGTTGTCCAGTGGCATCAAACCCTTCCCTGTATACGGGAGGTGGTGGGTTCGAGCCTCAGTGGAGGCGTTGCTGTCTCTTTGTGCTTCAGTAGGTTGTAGTTTATGAACATACTACATTGTAATAGAGTTAGTAGCATTCAAAACAAAAAAATGTAAATTGACATTATTAATTATAATGTAATTCTACAAAATTGAGAGAAAAAAAAACACTAATCATTTTCTTTGGTAGGTTGATTAGATAGTAAACTCCTTTATTCTCTTTATTAGCAAATTAAAATCACCTATCTTCATATCGTGTCCTTCTTGAATCAAACAATTGTTAGCCATCACAAGTAAACTACAACCTGATTTATTTATCAATTGATTGTTATATTAATGGACCGGTAAGAATTTGTCATCTTATCCATTTTGTCAATATTGAGAATGGGTTGGGCAATGTCATCACTCATCATGTAGAAGATATTTTTTCCATATCAATAATTTAAATTTATATATGTAAAAGGGCTATCTATCCCTGAGAGTCTGAAACATAGACTCATAGAGTAACAAAAATTTAAGATTTTGTTTGCAATGGAAAACGGGCATGAATCAAAGGGGAATGAGACAATGAGCACATCAAATTCTTCCATGAAAAGGCTCCAAGACAAAGTTGTGATAGTCACCGGCGGTGCTAGCGGCATCGGGGAAGCCACCGCTCGGCTTTTCGCCGATCACGGCACACGCGCCGTCGTCATCGCCGACATCCAGGACGAGAAGGGCGTCGCCGTGGCGGAGTCCATCGGCCTCGACAAGTGCAGCTTCGTAAAGTGCGACGTTAGCGAGGAGGAGCAAGTGAAGGCCATGGTAGATTGGACGGTCCAAAAGTACGGCCGGCTAGACGTCATGTTCAGCAACGCCGGCACGGCGGCCCCCTCGGACCAGAAAATCCTCGACCTCGACTTCTCCGACTTCGACCGCGTTTTCCGCGTCAACGCGCGGGGCACGGCGGTGTGCGTCAAGCACGCGGCGCGTGCGATGGTGGAGGGGCGCGTGAGGGGGAGCATCATCTGCACGGCCAGCATGGCCGCCACGCGCGGCGGCGTGCGGCGGACGGACTACATCATGTCGAAGCACGCCGTTCTTGGGCTGGTCCGGTCGGCGTGCCTGCAACTGGGGGCCCACGGGATCAGGGTCAACTGTGTGTCGCCGTCGGCGACTCCAACTCCGATGATTCTTGCCAATCCCGAAGAGGCTTCGAGCTACGTGGAGAATGTTTATGGGCCGCTGACTAGCCTGAAAGGCATAACATCAGATGTGAAGCACGTGGCTAACGCCGTCCTATTTCTTGCTTCCGACGAATCGGCGTTTATCAGCGGCCATGATTTGGCGGTGGACGGTGGTCTGATTTGTATAGCGGTCCCCGGTCCTGGCAGTAGTTGAGATAACCATTTGTTGTTGTATACAAGTAAGTGGATGGCCTACAATGATTCTACTTTTCTAAATATCTTTTATTTGAATCTATTAATGATCTAGAATGTTATTATGAAAGATTTATGATATAGTTATGACTTATGATTAGGTTGTCTTGAATCTTAATGAATTTTTTAAGTTTAAAATGCACCATTCTTTAGCTTAGTCATAGGTCCCTATGGAAGGACTAACTTATTTTCATCTCTAGTTTTAAGGTGGTAGAGGATCATAAAAGACTATGTTGCCATGAGTGCAAATAATGGAGTATCTTTTGAATTGTCATGCTAAGATACATGTCAATGAGGCCATCTTAATTAATGCCCAAATTAATAGTTTAGAAAGAACAGACATACAGATGTCAACATAGTTAAATAGTTAATACATATGAAACTTAAGAGGTGCAATCCAACAACACCTTTAAATTTAGCCATCAATAGTTGAGCATACTCGTAGCCATGGGATTCTGTACCAAGGATTGAGAATAAGAAGGTTGATATTTTGTCAAAGTTCTTGCGTTTCACTTGCGTGAGGCGCAACTCTCTTCCCAAATGGTGGGTCCTACAAATCTACAATTTCTAAAAAAAATTTCATATTTACAGGAGGTATCACTACCTTCTCTCTCCTCATTATCTCTCTTCCAACATGGCAATATTGGCCTAAAATAACGTGAAAGAACTTCTAATGGGGAAAGCCTTTAATCAAGACTTTTATAAACTTATAAAGACTTTGAAAATTTAAAAGATTTTATAAAAGTTTAAAACAATTATATAAAAGTCATTTAAAATTCGTTCATCATTTTAAAACTTTGTGAAAGTATATAAAAGCCTTGATTGAATACACCCGGTTCGCATATGCCGAAATAGATAGTGGAAACCCCGAGTCCCCGAATACTAAAACACTAAGCTAGCTAGTGGTTTGCCCTGTTTGACCAATATGATCACCCTTGCTTCCATCTCATCTTGACTTGCTTGCTAGTATCAATTTCAGTTTGCAAACCTTGTAGCTATATTTTTTGCATTTGAGGAAGAAATGAGATAAAACGATTGTGTCCTTGACATTATTGAGAAATCAGATTGGTGCAAATTTGTATAGGGTTATATTAACTCATCATACTGTGGGAGTGTAAATTGAGACACCGGATGCCACTAGACCACAAGGTCTTTGGCATCTAATTCCTACCCTATAAGTTCACAATAATTAAAATATTTAATATTTTGAATGAAAAAAGAAGAAGAAGAAGAAGAAAAGAGCGCTTCAATAGTCTAAGTGTCTAACACAGAAACATATATAGTACTTTTTACTTTTAGAATTTTTCTTAAAGTTATGCACGAAAGAATTGTATATTACAAAGGAAATGGTCTCGGCTGTGAGAGAGAAGATATGGTAAATTTATTTATTTTTTTTAAAAAAAAGGGTAAATTTCGTATATATAATTAACATACCGTATTTGTATATTATATATGCATATCTAAAGATAACACGACTTGCCAAAGACCTTGTAGTCTAGTGGCACCCGGTGTCCCGGAAAACACTCTCACATAGAGATGGGAGTGGGTCTCTCTCAGTGGAGACATCCTGTTAACTTGAGAAATTAAGTAGCGAGTCTCAGTGGAGACATCCTGTTAACTTGAGAAATTAAGTTATAACACGGCTTACACCAAGATGTTGTTTTCTCTTTTATCCCTTTTCCCATCAATTTTCAAAGGGTGTTGTTATTTGTACCATCTTAAGTATAAAGAATCTTGTTTCCTCTTTTATCCCTTTTCCCATCAATTTTCAAATGGTGTTGTTATTTGTACCATCTTAAGTATAAATAATCTTGAAATTCTAAAAAATGATAAATTTCATTAATTTCATAGGTGTGTAAATAACAATTAGGGTGTAAATACGACTATCTACATTACCATAGTCAAATGTAATTTAATTACACACAAAAAGAGTATTGAAATTAGAAATATTATTTTAATAAATTTAAATTAAATAATTATTTAAAATTTTAAAAATAAAAGTATAAAAAAACAGCAACTCCTTGCCGACCTTTTTTTTTTTTTTTAAGTTACAATGATAAAAATCAAAACCATTTTTTTAGTTACAATAATCAAAATCAAAGCCAACGACATTATGATGTATTTTATGTTGTTATTTGTATGAAATATATTTTATCATATCTCTAAATTCATTTGTATTATTTATATATATATTCTGTTAAACATTATTAATGAATTGTTATTTATTTTTATATATACTATCAAATATCATTACTAAAAGTTGTTATTCTTCGTTTGTCTGTTTAGGAAAAAAATGCAATCGAACTTCATGATGACAATGAAAATAAATATGATGATTAGATGAACCCAAATCTCGAGATTACATGCAAAATTTCAACTGAAATGGTAAAACTATAAATAACCTATTATAATTTATATATTATAAATATCAAATAATATTTTTTGCTTGCATGGTAATTTAATTATTAAATTATGACGCGCTATTTGCTTCCAGATACAATGTGATACTACATGTTTTGAGTATGACCGACAGTATGACATATTTACTGCTCCGGTCTAGCCAACCACCTTGGTACGAGCATGTATCAATTGCCATTGGTTACATTAATAATAATCATTATGTTAAGGTAAACATTAACGGGAGGGAACCCAATACCTACTATTGCTCCACAATGGGGTTATTTTAAATATGATTGTGGAGATGCATGAATTACTCCATATGTGAATCAGATCAATAGTTACAATGAGCTTGTACGCTCTAATTTTACTCGTGGGGCCACCAACCCATCCATTTCAAATTACACTCTCCTTGGAGAAAGCGTCCACATTGAGAAATGTCATCAATCATCATTAGAATATATTTTTAATCAAATGAGTTGTTTCCAAACGAAAAAAGAAAAAAAAACAAATGAGAATAAAACAATTTACGTGCCACCAACCCATTCATTCCAAATTACACTTTCCTCGGAGAAAGCGTCCGCATTTGAAAATGTCATCATTAGAAGATATTTTTTTTTAACCAAATGAGTTGTTTCCAAAAGAAAAAGAAAAAAGAAAACCAAATGAGAATAAAACAATTTACGTGGGGCCACCAACTCTTCCCTTTCAAATTATACTCTCCCTCGGAGAAAGCGCCCGCATTGAAAAATGTCATCAGTTATCATTAGAAGATTTTTTTTGACCAAATGAGTTGTTTCAAAAAAAAAAAAAAAAGAAACAAAAACAAATAAGAATAAAATAATTTACGTGGGTTCACCAACCCATCCATTTCAAATTACAGTCTCCCTCAAAGAAAGCACTCTTGTTGGGAAATGTCATCAATAATCATCATTAGAAGATTTTTTTTAAAAAACTAAATGAGTGTTATATGAAAAAACAGGAAAAAAAAAACCAAATGAGAATAAAACAACTTGCGTGGGGTCATCTATCCATCCATTTCAAATTACACTCTCCTCGGAGAAAGCACCCGCATTGGAAAATGTCATCCGTCATCATTAGAATATTTTTTTAACGGCAAAATGGTCAAATCGGTCCATGTACTAACACAGATTGTTCATCCAACACCATGAATTAAAATATGGTCCATCTAGGCTTATTAGATTCCTAAATATTTTTCATCTAACATTTTTAGCCTATTTCTAACAAGTAACCCATCTAATTGGTTGACATGGAAAAACAAAATTAAAAAAATGCTGACAAGTTATTTATATGAATGTTTTTGGATGATTTCTACCCTATTTCATTAATGAACAAAATGATTTCTTGGAATGAAATAGGGTAGAAATCAAAGTTGATATATATGAAATTTTAACTAAAGTGTACTGTGTATGTACTTAAGATATTTTATTATTTTTAAAAAATTAAATTATTTTTTAACTTTTTTAAAAATAATAAAATTTACCCAATACAATATCTTAAGTTATTATAAAAATAATTTAATTTTCATATATCGATTTCCATGAAATCTCATCGCCGAATAACATTGAATATCCCGCTATATGTACACAGTACAATATAGTTAAAACTTTATATAGCAACTTTGATTTCTACCCTATTTCATAACAAGAAATCATTTTCTTCATTAATAAAATAGGGTAGAAATCACCCAAAACATCGATATAAATAAAATGTCAACATTTTTATTTTATTTTATTTTTCATGTCAGCAAATTAGTTGGGTTACTTGTTATAATGAAATAGGCTAAAACACGGGATGAAAAATAATTAGGAGTAGTATAATAGCTTATTGGTGCTCGATGAAAAGTCAGTGTTAGGCATATTTGACTGTTTTACCTTTTTTAACCAAATGAGAATTAAAAAAAAAATTAGGTGGGGCCACCAACACATCCGTTTCAAATTACATTCCCCCTTGGAGAAAGCGCCCGCATCGAAAAATGTCATCAATCATCATTAGAAGATATTTTTGAACCAAATAAATTATTTCCTAAAAAACAACAAATAAGAATAAAATAATTTACATGGGACCACCAACTGAGCTACACATACAATAAGACCAAGCAAATAACTTTTATATATGTGAAAGGGCTTTCATGATTTTTATAAGAAATCTAACCCTGAAACATAGACTCATAGAGTAACACAAATTTAAGAATTTCTTTATAATGGAAGGCGGGAATGAATCAAAGGTGAATGAGACAATGAGCGCATCAAATTCTTGCATGAAAAGGCTCCAAGGCAAAGTTGTGATAGTCACCGGCGGTGCTAGCGGCATCGGGGAAGCGACCGCTCGCCTTTTTGCCGATCACGGCACACGCGCCGTCGTCATCGCCGACCTCCAGGACGAGAAGGGTGTCGCCGTGGCGGAGTCCATCGGCCTCGACAAGTGCAGCTTCGTAAAGTGCGACGTTAGCGAGGAGGAGCAAGTGAAGGCCATGGTAGATTGGACGGTCCAAAAGTACGGTCAGCTAGACGTCATGTTCAGCAATGCGGGCATAGTGAGCCCCACCGACCAGAAGATCCTCGACCACGACTTCTCCGACTTCGACCGGGTTTTCCGCGTCAACGCGCGAGGCGCCGCGGTCTGCGTCAAGCACTCGGCGCGCGCGATGGTGGAGGGGCGCGTGAGGGGGAGCATCGTCTGCACGGCCAGCGTGGCCGCCACGCGCGGCGGCGTGCGAAGGACGGACTACATCATGTCGAAGCACGCCGTTCTTGGGCTGGTCCGGTCGGCGAGCATGCAACTGGGGGCCCACGGGATCAGGGTCAACTGTGTGTCGCCGTCGGTGACTCCAACTCCGATAATTCTCGCCAATCTCGAAGAGGCTTCGAGCTACGTGGAGAAAATTTATGGGCCGCTGACTAGCCTGAAAGGCATAACGTCAGACGTGAAGCATGTGGCTAACGCCGTCCTGTTTCTGGCTTCCGACGAGTCGGCGTTTATCACCGGCCATGATTTGTCGGTGGACGGTGGTCTGATTTGTCTAGCGGTCCCCGGTCCTGGCAGTAATTGAGATCGATAACCATTTCTTGTTATATACAAGTAAGTGGATGGCCTACAATGATATGTTCTATTTTTCTGAATATCTTTAAAAACTATGCATGGCTTCTTTAATTTGTTTAGTTTTGATTTTATAACTATGCTGCAGCTGCAGGTATTATTGTTGTGTTTTAATTTGGACTTCGTATTTGATTTGAATCTATTGATGATCTAAAATATTATTGTGAAAGTTGGTTTATGATATAATTGTTATTAGCTTGTCTTGAATCTTAATGAATTTTTTGAGTTTAACTATGGATGCACCATTTTCAGTTTCAGACCTTTTACATATAGACTTGACCTATTTAGTTTTAAAATAGGTATATATCAGACCTTTTCACTAAATAAGTTAGGTCTGTCCATAGACCCTATGGAAGGCTGACTTACTAAATAAGTTAGGTCTGTCCATAGACCCTATGGAGGGCTGACTTACTTCAATCCATAGGTTTGAAGTGGTAGAAGATCATAAAAGGCTATGTTGCCATGACTGCAAATAATGGAGTATCTTTTGAATTGGCATGCTAACATACATGTCAATGAGGTCATCTTAATTAATACTCCGTAGCATACATATCAACATAGTTAATGTAGTATCTATTCATGTCCTCACTGGGATTGAAATATGTGACCTACCATTTGAGAGAACCATAGTTATGTCACTTGAGGGGTCTTTGACTAACTAAATAGTTAATACATATGAAACCTTAAGAGGTGCAATCCAACTAACACCTTTAAATTTTGCAATCATTAGTTGAGCATCGTAGCCCTAGCTAAGATCCTGTAACAAGGATTGAGAATAAGGCTATTGATATTTTGTCAAAGTTGGCTTTGAGAATAGGGGTGTATTCAAGACTTTTATAAAATTTTAAAGATTTTTAACGACTTTAAAAGTTTAGTGGTATTTGATCTACACTATTTAAAAGTCTAGCCGTATTCAATCTAGAGTTTTAAAAAATCTTTAAAAGTATATTGGTATTCAATTAGTACTCAAAAAAAAATATTGGTATTCAATTTAGACTTGTATATAGTGTTTAAAAGTTTATTGTATTCAAAAACTTATTATCTTTTATAAACTCTATTAGAATGAGATTTCAGTAGACTTTTCCTTCGCAACTATAAATAGTTGAAATCCAACCATCCAACCCTAAATTAAACTTTTCAACTTTCCCTACCGACTTTGTTCCTGTCTAAAGCAAACAAACTTTTCATCTAATCATCTCAAATTTTACGGACGTTTCAAAACTTTGACAAATACTCATATTATTTTATTTGTATCTTTTTATTTTCACACATATCGATAAAAAAAATTATAACAAAAAGTTTATTATTATTGCAAGCAACAACTAGATTTTGTTACTATTCACAATAACATCTGGGGGACCAAAAATTTCAATTCTAAAGAATGTTGTGTTGTGAACTGGAAATTGCAACCAAGTTTGCACTTCGAGTTTGCAAGGTTGCGTAGAGACCGTGAAGACTATGTTGACTAAACTTCGAGTTTGTAAGGCCTTATTCAATTTAGAGTTTTAAAGACTTTTTAATGTGAATTTTTTTTTTAATGTTTGTTCTATAAATTTTTATAAACTCGTAAAAAGTTGATGAAAATTTAAAAGATTTTATGAAAGTTTAGAAAGATATTGCATCATGATCAAAGAATCACAATCGTTGTTGGAGACTATATACGTCACAGAGTTGCATGCTCGATTGGTTATCATCCTCCACTATGTGGACATGGCGGCTATCCATTGATTCATCTCAGTTCTAAATGCTTCCATCTCATCTCGACTTGATTGCTTGCTAGTATCAGTTTCAGTTTGCAAACCTTGTAGCTATTTCTACATTTGAGGAAGAAATGACATAAAAGGATGGTGTCAGATGAAGACAATTAATTAGAAAGCTTTGTGTCACATAATACAATTTAGAGCGAAAACAGTCTAGAAATTTCAAGGGAAAAATCAGAGTACTATATGGAGTAGTAGCTCCGTATCTGACTGGTATAAACTGTTGGAAAAATGATAATAAATGGCATTTTAAGTAGCAATTTTGTGGTATAAATATATGTGGGGTCCACATCCGATTTGAGTCGGGTCAAAGTGGATTCAATTCGGATTCTTCGTAGTGAGACAAAGAGATCAATATATTATACGCTCAAAATGGATAATGGGTGAATGAGAAAATTGGTTCTCAAAGTGACCCATTTGAGATGGAACTTGTGTGGAAAAAGCTTTAAGAAAGCCTTTTGTCCCACATTGGTGTGGGAATAAGACTTCACCCACTATATATACAAGGGTCTTTTATGACTTGTTAACTTGTATAACATAGATGCTCACTCTCGTGAGCAAGGGAACATTTCCCCGTCTCAGTACCACACAATGTGCCGAGACCTCTCACTGCAGTGCGCCGCGGCAAGGCTCGGCAGCGTTCAGGACATCAACACCTCGTGGCTTCCAGGGTAACTCGTAGTGACCTCCTGCAGCGAATGACCTTTGGCATTATGGAATTAATATGATTAAATTCTGCCATTATTTCTTATTAATGGACTGCTAGTGGGAAGTAAATATGTGCTTAGTGGGTGGAGGTTACATATGAAGAATGAATGTCATTATTCAATGCTATTTATCCCTTCCTCTACTATATTTTACCAGGTTGAGCAGCAGATTTACATGATACACGAAAAATACATAGCTTTTCACCTCGAAACTCTGCTCTTCCTTCGTTCTAGCCACCTGTGTTCATCCCACGTTCTCGTTCGCCGGGTCCCAAGTTTGTGTACTCAAACGCAGGGATCGTAGTACGTTTTATCCTGGGAAACATAAACCGCAACGCTCCAGCACCCCGGGAGGCGGTAAATAAGGTTTTAAGGACAGAGGCAACTCGACTCGTGCTTACAACTACCCCAAAAGTCCGTTCATCTCCGTCACACCTTATTACAGGTTTATCTAACCTTTGTGTATGTTTAAATTCCTGGAATTATTTTTTTTTTGTTTTGTGGATTTTCTATTTCGTCCATTTTCTTGGGTTTTTGAGAATTATTTCCAACAATCTTAAAACCTCATTATTCTTTTCTAATTCTCGAATACCACGGAGAAATGGAAAATCCAGCCTTACCCGTGATTGTTAATGGGGACAAGAACGGTAATGTTGTTGTGAACAACAATGGAGGGAACGGTAACGTTGTTGCACATTCCCAAGCACGGGTGAACGTTGGTTCACAGAACGGTGTAGGCATCACGGAAAATGTTCCTACGATGCAGGTACCTTCGGTACCAATTGGATCGGCTATTAGCCACGGAGGATCCAGTGGTGTAATTACTACGTGGTCCGAGGACTGTGGTAGTGTGACCAATGACTTTGATCATAATCGAGGGAAGGCCAAGCGAAAGCTTAGACCTGAACAAGTTTATGTGAGGAAGGTGAATGGTCATTACGAAGCGAACCGTCATCCTGGTGAAAAGGTTGAAGACAACTTTGCTAGGATTAATGGATACGGTGGATGGTTGGACGAGTGAAGGTCACAACCGGATACCCGATGTGTTGTGATGAGACCACATCGAGGGAGTGGACTGCTGATCGAATGGAACAAGGCACACAGTGTGATGGACTACTACGAGATAGGAATTAGGAAGTTTTATTTCCAATGTAATCTCCTATCTAGTTGAATTTATTTGAATAAATTTGTAGTAGTATTCTTGTAATATTTTTATTGATTAAAAATATGTATGTTCCATTGAGATTATTGAATCACGATATACATGCTAATTATTTTATGAAATAATGTTTTGATGTATGATTCAATATTTATATGTTTTGTGCATATGTAGCATTTTCGAGAAATACTAAAATGGTTAATGACCAACGAATGTGACTATTGTGTTACTTGATTGAAATCACGTAACGAACCTCGGTTCTAGATTTCATGGAAAATCAATTGTAAAAAATTGGGATAACCTTATAATCGTGAGCGTCACGGATCAATTGTATTGAATATTTTAAGTGATATTCTTAATGCGATTATAATGGAATAGTAATAGTGGAATACAACGAGTAATCAGTACAAGAGTGTTCGTGTGTAAAAACAAGGTCCCCATCGTTTACCACAAGTCTGCTACTTATACTATCGCTGCAACGGCTCTTCTTCTAGTGAATGTAACGGAGTGCTGGTAATGGTGAGCTGCATTGAGTGCTGGTAATGGTGAGCTGCATTGAGTGTTGGTAAGGGTGAGCATTCATTGAGTGCTGGGTCGTGATAATGGAGAGCCGTTGGAGTAATTATCATCCCATCAATGTGTCGTCTTTGTGTAACGGGTGACCGTTTGTTGCCTTCGGGTCAGTGCTGATGATTCGGGGTCAAGTGCTGATGCCCAATTATTTAGTCAAAAACAATTTACGTGGGTCCACCAACCCATCCATTTCAAAGTACAGTCTCTCTCGGAGAAAACACCCGCGTTGGGAAATGTCATCAATCATCATTAGAAGACATTTTTAACCAAATAAGTTGTTTATGAAAAAACGAATAAAAAAACAAAATGAGAATAAAACAATTTACGTGGGGCCACCAACCCATACATTTCAAATTACACCCTCGCTCAGAAAAAGCGCCCGCGTTAGGAAATGCCATTTTTTAACCAAATGAGTTATCTCAAAAAAAAAAAGAATAAAACAATTTACGTGGGACCACCAAGCCATCTATTTCAAATTACACTCTCTCTCGGAGAAAGATTCCGCATTAGAAAATGTCATTAGTCATCATTAGACTATATTTTTTTAACCAAATGAGTTATTTCTAAAAAAAACGAAAAAAAAATAAATAAGAAATAAAACAATTTACGTGGGTCCACCAACACATCCATTCAAATTATACTCTCCCTCGGAGAAAGCACCCACATTAGGGAAAGTCATATGTCATCATTACAAGATTTTTTAAAAACCAAATGAGATATCTTTAAAAGAAAAAAGAATAAACCAATTTACGTGAGGCCACCAACCCATCCATTTCAAATTACACTCTCCTCGGAGAAAGCTCCTGCATTAGGA
>CM008336.1:40960344-40970577 GCA_002525835.2 Ipomoea batatas | reverse complement strand
TTTTTAAATACCCGTTCTGGATCACTTATCCAGCATGAGTATGTCTCATTCAGGAGCTATTCGAAAAGCTGTCAAGGATTGCCTTCATTGCATCAGATATGTTTGTGGGAAGAGAAAGATTTGCAACTATGCTTCTGGTGAGACTCACTGATACTGTCATCCTTTGGCTCTCTGAAGATCAGGCCTTCTGGGAAGAAATTGAGGAAGGTCCAAGACCATTAGGCCCTTTTGGACTTCAACAGGTATTTCAGCACATAATATATAATATCTTCAGATAACTATCAGTTCAGACTTTTAGTTGTGACAGAGTATATTCTTAGCCCACATAAATATGTGAATGTTAATTTTCAGCTTAGACTTTTAGTTTAACCATTTCTGCAATATAATCTGCCATTGTTGCAGTTCTATCTGGATATGGAGTTTGTGATTCTGTTTGCATCCCAAGGTCGGTATTTATCCCGAAACCTGCACCAAGTTATCAAGAACATCATAGGCAGAGCCATTGAAGCAGTTGCAGCAAGCAAGATTGATCCTTACAGGTACTGATCTTTCAAGACTCTTATGTATAATAAAATGGTTTTAATTTGTAGTCTCAATATAATCTGTGTTCTTCTTCCATTGCAGCACGCTCCCGGATGATGAATGGTTTGCAGATGTTGCTCAAATCGCAATAAAGATGCTCAACGGAAAAGCCAACTTTGGGAATATGGAAAGAGAGGCCGGCGCCGTCGGTAGCCCCACCGCATCTGTATCGTCTCCGGTTTCTCATGGGAGTCAGTAACAGGTGGTGGTGGATGGATGTATATATATATACATATACTCATTCTAGGATACATATATAGGTTTTATGTTTCATGCACTTTTCTTATTCAGATCAACTTCTCAATAGGCATCATCACTGTTTTTCCTAATACATGTCTGCATTTTGTTGGTAAAGCTAAGATGTCAATTTGTCTTCTTGATGGAATAATATATTATGCCTTCTTCTTATTCTTATTATTATTATTATTATTATTATTAGTCAAAGAAGAAGAAATCCAGAAAAGAAGTAGGAAAGGCTATGGGAATTGAAGTTACAACTGCATAGGAATAACATTATATAAAGACTCACTCAATCCTAAGTAGAGGACCTCTCTTCTACGTGTACCGTCTTTTTCCTCCTTCTATTCCATGGCCATGGCCTGTGTACATGGCTTAGTCTAAAAAGACTTGTGGTTTTTACTATTTTGGTTTTCACGTTAAATATCTAGTAATCTGGTGTCCAGCTTATTTATCAATTTTATGCAAATGCATTTACTATCCATTTATTTTTTCTTTATTTATTGGGTTTAATGATTCGGGCTACCCGGGTTAATTAAATCCATAACTTATATTCAGTCTTGTAAAAATCCAGCCTAGGCCCCAAGCAACCGCTTAACGTGTCACCATAATCGGTGGTCTAGGCGGTTGGCCGGCTAAGCGGCTGACTAGACCGCCTAAGCGCGACCTAGCTCACTTAGGTGCCGACTAACCCTATTAGGCACTGACTAAGGCACCTAGGAATCGACTAGGCCGTCTAGTCAGCTGGTTAACTATTATTATTTATAAAAAGAATTTTTAAATATAAATAAATAAGTAAACATATATTTTTATATATAATTATGTATATGTATATACACTAATATTAGTAACATACATATACTAGGTGAGTCCTCGTTGGCCTGCCAATTTGGTGAGTCATAAAAAGTAAAGTCCGTCTCGTCATTTTTGTAGGATGACGGACTAATTTGGCAAGCTAAGTCTTTTTTAACGACTCTAAAAAGAATGGTTAATGCAACATTGAATCATTTTATTGGTGGAAATCACTTTTTAAAATGTAGAATATAATAAACACAATTTAAAACCAATCGCTGGTTTGCCCGAGAGGTTAAGGGGGAAGACTTAAGATCTTCTGCACAAAAGTGCGCATGGGTTCGAACCCCATAGCCAGCATTGGCTTGCCATTTTTGTAGAATGATGGACTAGTGCGATAGGTCATTGGCCCGCCAATTTTGTGAGCTGCTTTGCTTCATCATTTTTGTAGAATGATGGGCTAACGATTCTAAAAAGAATGGTTAATGCAACATTGAACTCTGGTGCCCGTTTTGTTGGCGTAAACAACTTGCCCGCCAATTTTGTGAGCCGCTTTGCCTCGCTATTTTTGTAGAATGATGGGCTAACGATTCTAAAAAGAATGGTTAATGCAACATTGAACTCTGGTGCCCGTTTTGTTGGCGTAAACAACTTTTTAAAGTGTAGAATATAGTAAACACAATTTGAAAATAATTGTTGGTTTGCCCGAGAGGTTAAGGGAGAAGACTTACGGTCTTCTGCACATAAGTGCGCATGGATTTGAACCCCATAGCCAGCATGTACATCTTCAAACACAATAATCTTCCACTTTCCAAACAAATCATTATATATTAATATACCCATCAACATAATTGAGTATGAACATTTTCATTAAACAAGTTAGATGCAATTTATTTACATAGTATTATTATTATTATTATTATTATTATTATTATTATTATTATTATTATTATTATTATTTATAGCTATTAAAAATTTTAATATATAATTTTATTTTATTATAAATAATAATTATTATCATTATTAAAATAATTAATATTTTATAAAAAAATAATTTTATAATAAATTTATATTCATGTTTAAAAATTAATTAAATAAAAAATATAATTTTATAAAATTTAGCCAAAGAGAAAAAGATTATTTTTAGACTTTTCAGCTAAAAAATAAAAAATGAATAATTTTATGAAAATTATTCTCTAGAAAATACTTTTTCTTTGTATTTTCAAATGCACACATACATAATGGGGGTGTTTGGTTATTGGCTTATAAGCCAAATTTTAGCTTATTTGACCAAGTTTAGCTTTTTGACCAACCAATAAGCTATTTTGAAGTGTTTGGTAAATGACTTATTGGTCTTGGCTTATTGGACCAATAAGCTGAAAATTGAAAAGCTAATGAATGTAGCTTTTTGTATCAGCTGGTTGGGAACAATGGGTATATTGACTATTTTATCCTTTAAAATCAATGTGATTTACTTTTAAATGGGTGGTGTGTTTGTTATTTTATAATAATAATAATAATAATACCCTTAAATGTCATTTTACATTCAATCAGCTACTAGTAAACAGCTAATTTACCAAACAGTTTTTTATAACCAGCTAATACAACCAGCTGGTCAAACCAGTTAACGCAATCAGCCATCAGCTACTAGCTAAACCAACCAGCTATCAGCTATAAGCTATCAGCCGTTTGCCAAACACCCTCAATGTCCGATCCATTCAAATGACTTTATGAAAAAATAGTAGAGTGTTTTAATAGTTTAAATATTTTTTCAAACACTACACTTTGAATCTTTAATTTATTTTATAATTTATACATACATATTATAAGTTTTAATGTATAAATTTTTTATTATTATTATGATACTATAAATTATATTCGACGAGATAATCAATAAACTGTTGTGTATCAGTATGTAACAACACATTTGAAAGAAGTAGTGTTCTTAAATATAGTTTGACTAACATTTGATTAAATTATTCTCATTCCGTAGAATGTGATTACAAAAGAAAAAATATATTAATTATTATGATTTTAAAAAAACTTTCGGAGTTATACCAAAAAAAGAAGAAGGTAGATTTGACCTAAAATAATACAAATATAATAGGAGTAATAATAAATAAAAGGAAAATGGGAAAGAGAATATTCAAAGGAGAAATCTTCGTTAACTACCTTAATAATCGGTCATCTCTTTCCCTAATTATATCAGAAGTTTAGAACTAATTTCCGAAACGCTTACCATTAACAAATCCACCGACGGAATACCACGTACCAATACACCACCTTAATCGCCGATCGCCGGTGGTTACTATTACGTCATGCATCATCATCAACAAAAATCCGTCCACTTTGAACCGGGCCATCACCGCCGGGTTCGAAGTGTGACGCCCCTGGCAATCGCGCCGCCGTCACTCCCGCGCGTGTTCTCTTCGGTCGTGAGCCCCACGCAACGCCGGCGCGTGGCCATAGCCGTCGATCTCAGCGACGAGAGCGCCTTCGCCGTGAGATGGGCCGTCCAGAATTATCTCCGGCGGGGCGACGGCGTGGTCCTGCTCCACGTCAAGCCGACCGCCGTGCTCTACGGCGCCGACTGGGGGATCTCCCCGCCCGCCGACGAGAAAGACCCGCCGTCGCAGGCGGAAAATTTCGCCGACGATTTGACGAGCGTGAAAGCGGGGGATCTGGCCGAGCCGCTGGTGAAGGCGAACGTGCCGTTTAAAATCCACATAGTGAAAGATCACGATCTAAAGGAGAGGCTTTGTTTGGAGGTGGAGCGTCTAGGGCTGAGCGCTATGATAATGGGGAGCCGAGGTTTCGGGAAGGGAAGCAATAATAAGGTGGAGAGGCTTGGGAGCGTGAGCGACTATTGCGTCCACCATTGCATTTGCCCCGTGGTGGTTGTGAGATATCCCGGCGGAGACGGCGGCGGGAGAGTGTGGAAGAGGGCGGCGACGGACGTGGTGGATCTCCACCCTGTTCCGGAGGATAGTGAATGCGAGTACCACGATGCTGACGATGAAGTGGATGATGAATTTGAAGGTGTTTGAATTGAGCCATGGTTTACATGAGCTTCATCCTGTTGTCCCAAACTCAAGGTGGTGTATTGTGTTCAAATAACTTCCGTCATTATAAATGAAAATTACAATTTCTTGGTATACGTTTTTTTTTTCTTTTTCTTTGTTTATGTCATAATTTAAGAATATACAACCATTACTCGCTGCACTCTCATCCCTTAAACTTTTCCCATCAATTGATGTTGCACTCTCATCCCTTAAGACTTTTCCCATCAATTGATGTTGCACTCTCATCCCTTAAAACTTTTCCCATCAATTGGGATGAGTTGGCCTGGTGCAAACGAGGTTAGTCTAATTGTCGACCTGGTGTGAACGAGATTAGTCTGATTGTAGACCTGGTGCGAACGAGATTAGTTGAGTGTCAGAAGTGGTGTCGACCTGATGCAAACGAGATTAGTCTAACCTGATGCAAACGTGATGCAAACGAGATTAGTCTAACCTGATGCGAACGAGATTAATCTAAATATAGGTTCTAAGAGTCAATACCCAACCACCATTTCTCCGAGTCATAGGTGATAATTGAGCAAAAAGTGTATAGGGTGACATTAATAAAAGATTAAAATTAAGGTCATATATATGGCTTTCTTTAGGTACATCAAATACACGGACATAAAAAAATGTTCTTTAAGAACGTAAGCAATGAAATTTTATCTCTTCTCTAATCTAACATTGTTTTTTGCCCACAATTTGATCTATTCAAAAATTAACTAAGATGTTCATGTTACCAAAATCATTACACCAACAAATATCAATCACCATATCAATGTGCATCAGTACATATTTAATTAGATGAATTTAGTCCACGATGACACCTCTAGTACATACTCATATTGTTATCTTGTCAAATTGTACTCTTCTTATACTTGTAAATTAATACATACTAGACTAGCCTTCACATTATCAATATAATCAATGCGAGCCCTTGGTTAGCCAATCGATTCTTGTTCTTATTTTACCTAACTTAATCAGTTGACTAAGTTTACATCAAATAGGTGCTTGATTTTAGCACCCTAAGTCTAATACCCAACAACATATGTAATAATAATGAACACTTAATTGGTACAACCTCATCATGTTTAATGAAATCAAGACTATCAATTGTATTGTGTGACCTTGTAGTAGCAAAATATAAAAACCCCAAATACATACTAAATTTGTGTTTATAAAGGAACATGATGGTCTAACCCTACATCAAGAACAATGTTCAAAAACGTGTTATGAAATAGCACGAAACACCTAAACATTTCTTATTTACACCTTAGGAAAGCCCGTAATTGCTACGGATGAAATAGCACGAAACACCTAAACATTTCTTATTTACACCTTAGGAAAGCCCGCCGTAATCGCTTCGGGCTCATAATAAAATTTGTCCTATAAACCCTTAACTCCCTTTAACTAGAGATTGGTCAGCTAAAATAGTACACACTGTACTCCTATGAAGAGTTCTTGAACTTAGAAAACCTATCTTATAACCCTTTAACCAGAGATTGGTCGGTTCAAACAATAGACACAAACTGTCAATTGTTCGACCATCTTGGGTTGCTTGGTGTAACTAAACCTTAAACACTAATTAATAACCATGTCTTGGAAAGCACCAAGAGTAGCCCCACGGAGGGTTCTACACATACATATTAGCCCTGAAACTTGCAAGCTTGCTAACTTCACAACTGTTAAGGTGATGAGAGCTTCTTCTCGTTGCCTTCGGCGGCACCCTTCCGCGCCTACTTTTACACGCCTTTGGCAACGCAGTCGATTGGCTTTGCAACGCCGTCGATTGGCTTTTCCGGCTATAGACCGACGAAGACGATAGCTTGTGCGAGGATGATCCGCGGCTGCGCGTTCCACCTCGGCGCATGCGGTGACCGGAGCCAGCGAGCAACCGAGCCGGGCGGTCTGCGGAGTGGTTGAGGGATCCACCTCTGATTGGTTGGTGGTTGAAGAAGACGAGATGGGGAAGAAGAGCCTGCAGGTACTTCTTGAGGTGTTCATCGCCGACGTGCTTCTCCGCAGGGTTTCCTTCCAGGTTTATGGCTTGCAGATTGAAATTTGCTGAGAGTTGGCGCAGACATTTTGTTGCGGAAATCTTGTTGAACCTCAGATCCAAAACGTTCAGTTTTAGGAGGCGGTGGAGACCTTCAACCTCGCCAATTTTGTTCCCACCTAGGTACAATTCTTTCAAGGAAGAACAGGATCCTAGACCTGCATGTATGGTAATAAACCTTGAGCTTACAAACCCAAGTAAAACTAATTAAATGTTGGGACAATCCCAAGGGAGTTGGTTAGTTGACCAATAATTATATCATAGATTATGGTCCAATCACGGATATAAGGTATATTGTTAATATAATAAACATTCATTGGTTAGAGGTATATTATTTGAGTACTATCAAATAATTTTTTTGAGTTAGACTACAAGATATCTTGAGCAATCCTTAACTATAAGAGACACCTTTGGTCATATTGATTTTTCCATGTGAGAGGGGGTTTTGAAGTCCCGACATCTCTTAAGCAATGAGAGTGCACATCTACTCATGCTAACCAACTGGTTAAGTACTACCAAATAATGAGCATTCATTACACAAATAATATACCTTTAGTATATTAAAAATGAATATTTATTAATCATGATCCATAATATAATTTGTCACGATTAACTTGGTAACACAATATTACAAATAAAGGTGGCCAAAGTTCGGGCCGGGGCTGGTCCTGTGTTGGGCCTAGGCTGATCTCGGGCCTAGGATTACACGAACTGGGATTGGCCTGAAATTACCTGGGCCATGGCTGGTTACGGGCATGTGTCGTGTCTGGACCAATTACGGGCACGTGCCGTGCTTGGACTTGGTCCAGGACTGGTTTCGAGTTGGGGCCCGGACTTTGTTTAATAGGATCTAAACCAGCCCTATATTAGCCAGTCCTGGTCCGAGCTAGGCCCGGTGAAGCTTAGTCCCAATTTCTTCGGATCGATTCAGGGTTGGTTCGATCCTGATGAGCTGGCCCGTGGCCACCTCTAGTTATAAGTTTGGTTCCTAGTTGCAGCGGCCTATTGACCTTTTTTATTTGAGCACTTTTTTGTTATTCTTTACCAACTAGAGTTTCAAAATGAGATTGTGATTTTTCCTCATCATCCTCAGACAAAAACTAGAATGCTTTTCTAGATTTACATTTGATTCTACAAGCAAGTTGATAAAGATTGAAAAGGAAGCCATACCATGACCAACTCTTAGCAAACGGTTGTAGCTCAAGTCAAGCACACGAAGTCGAGTAAGCTGGCGTAATCCTTCAATGGTTGAGATATTATTGTTGGAAAGGTTCAAAATATGCAGACCTCGAGGAAGAGAACCGCCCGTAATCCTTGCTGCGCAAAAGCGAAAGAACCACAACGGTGATGAGAAAGAAGTAATTTTTAACATAGTGGTAAGTATTTGATCTGACAATTGGTATCAGAGCAAGTTACCAGTTATACGTACCTATGGCATTTCCACGCAAATCTAGTGATCTGAGGGTTGTAAAAGCACTAAGAAACGGGATGACAACCAATCCACGGTTCACAAGCTGAGCAAATGTGGCTGTAGAACTCAAAGAAGACAGATATTTCTTAACAGCGTCTTTGCCAGGGCTCACCATCTCATCAAGTTTTGGCACAGGTGATGAAGAAGTTCTGTCCAACATCATAAACCCTTTATCTCTCTCTGCACCTTCATTATTATCATTTGTTTCTTCAAAACTCCCACAATTCTGCAGCTCTGAAACCCATTTCTCCATCCTCCTCAGCCTGAAATCTCCCTCTTCGTGCTGTGTTTCATCAAGAGTCTCATCGTCGTCGCAGATTTCGTCTATCTCCGACAGTTTCTCGTCGCCATTTGATGACATTTTTGATGCAGATTCTTCGTCATTGTTTACCAAATCGGAGTTCGCTTCTGAACATTCAGAATGCGCAATCACGGTGTCAAAATCCTTGGAATCATCGAAAGATCTCTGCCAGCTTTCATAATCCTCGGAATCATTGCCATAATCGTATGCCATCGCTCTCAAATCCAACCCGGTGCCCAAAGACATACACTTCTTCACTTTCCCTGGCTTATGATCATCATCAATGGCTTCACGTTCGCTGCTAAGATTGCTCCCAATATCATCATCATCTTCTTCAGAATATTTATCAAGAACATGATTGTTGTTATAGCAGTCCTCCAGGGTCTTGTGCATGGCTTCATCAGCAGACATTTCGACAACTTTCTGATACAGAATTCTTGTTCACTAGTACAAAAAAGAACATATGAGACTGACTTTTCACTACTGTTTTTAGAAAAAGAGTAGGGAATTGTTACAAAAAGAATTCTTGGTGGCAAAATTGTACCTAAATATTTGAACAAGAATCCGCGACTGTTTTACTTCAGTCACGGTTTGAAAAAAAAGGGTAATTTTAGTGACCGTTCTTCTCAAAGAAGGGTCGTGCCGATGCTCAACATTTCGCGACGGTTGATAGTAAAAGTCCAAGACTTTTCGCGACCCTAATATTTGCGATTGTTGTATAATAGTTGCGAAAAACCCTTTACAACAATAGCGGATTAGCTGTTCTGTACTAATGGTTGCAGAATTCTCAGGAAATGAACATATATAATCATGGCGGATCTTAATTATATTACCCTTGTTGGCACTAATCCAATCCCTTATGAACACGAAATGAAAGATACGTTTTGTCTCAACTAACGACTAAAAGTGGTTCAACACGTACCTGGCTTGCTATCGAGTTTAGGGTAGAGGGCAAGAATCAGATGAGGTCTGGTGAGATTTGTTCTTGAGGTATCATCATATATGCATATATATGTGGATATACATATGTTCTGCAGAGATTGATCATCCACAAGCATATCTATATCCAAACATACATAAACATTATAAGTGCTTCATTTCTTTAGAGAAAAATCTATATAATAATCCTAAGAACATATAAATCTTATGACAAAAAAAGGAGAAAATTTTTGAAATGATGAATTTAGAAATATGATCTATCCCTAACCAGATCTACGAAGCTCCGAGTCTTTAGATTATGTAAAATGAAGAGAAAAATATGGGGGTGGGGGGAGCACAATGAAGGAGAGAAATTTAATTTAATTTCTAGCAGCGAAAAATGAACCGTCCACGATTTTGTGAAAATATAATCACAATTAACACTCGATTAATTGTGATTTGTGAATCACACGTCCTTTGAAGAAGTGTGACTTGAGTCATATAAGACGTGTGGCGGCAGCTAATGGAGACTCACAATGTGTGCCCGACCCAATGGTATGTAAGGAAGCTCTCTCTTAGTTAAAAGATTGGGGTGTTGGTGAAGTCTAGTTTGATTGTCTGAATATGGTACAAGCTATCATTAGTACGAGTTCTAGTAGATCCTATTTGGGTAGCATTGTTTTTTATTGTTTATCTTTAGCTAGTTCGTTTTTATATCATGTTCCTTTACTTTTATTACAAGCTCTCAAAGTGAGGTGAGCTTCTTGTGCACCTAAGCAAAGGTTCCCCGTGGGAGCTATCTCTCAAAGTGAAGGGA
>CM008336.1:40913678-40924321 GCA_002525835.2 Ipomoea batatas | reverse complement strand
CGAAGAAACGCAACCATACTTAGACACACCCACCATATTTGCATGTTTTATTTTATTATATAAATATTTTTTTTTTTTTTTTTTTTTTTTTTTTTTTTTTTTTTTTTAAGTAATTGTGATGGTGTACAACATGTTGGGCTCACAATTTCTCAATAATATACTTTTTCTATAGGGATACCCTATTATTAGATTATTTATGAGTTTTTAGGATTAGCTTAATTTGATAATATCTAATTTATCCTTATCTAATTTTGTTACCTTTGGTTAAGGATGGATGAGTTACTTTACTTCTCGGTTGTTCGTTTATTTTGCGTTGTGCTTTCTAGTATTTGTGCGAACCTTTAGCGCTTAGTCCACTCGTGGTTGGGGCCCTTGAGCTAAACCCGAACTCTCTTACCCTATAGGGAATTCACGATGTCGGATTCAGATAGTCAGAATGCCTCTGCTCGGGAGTTAGGACTATGATGACGTGGTGAAAACTACCCCAACAGACACGTCTTCGGCCAACTCTACGAGGTCACCCGGGGAGGTCCAGGCGGCTGAAGGTCGGGGAGGGGATGGAAGTCCCTGACGGGGAAAATCCCCTCGAGTGGTGATATCCCACCTTTACGATCGTCTTCAGGATTATTCCCTGACTTCCCGCGAGGTCCTTCTAACCACTCTCCCCCGCGACCCACCTCTTCTCAGGTCTTTTCCTTTCCAGTTTATTCGGCGCAACCCTCTTCTTCGCAGCCTTCTGCTTCTACCGAGGGCGGCCTTGTGTCTTTGAAAAGTGACAATGTTCGCAATCACCCCTGTTTGCTTACAATGTCTGAGCTTGAGGAGATTAAGTCCCTCTTAACTGGCCGCATCGAATTCCAGACTCGGCGGTCTTTAGGGAATGTGATCGATCGGACTCGTGGTGAATGGACTCGTGATAAATTACCCATATAACCTTTGAGTTAACGAGCTTTAGACGGAGAAATTGACAAAGGACTAAATTAGGTAAAATTTGAATAGTTGACGACTTAATTAGATTCAATTAGTAGTTGAGGACTAATTTGTGAATTATGGTATAGTCGAAGGACCGTTTTGGTCTTTTGGATATTTACTCAAATTTAAATTTTAAAGTTAAACTAAGAAAATAAATAAAATGGAATATTTATTTATAGGTATTGTTTAAATTTCTCTTTTTGGAAAAGCACAAAAACCTATGAGGAGTTGGGACAGCCGGCCGTCGCAGTCTACCTTTTTGAGTGTTTCCGACTTTCCGAGCAGTATAAAAATTGCAGGGGAAGGAAAGTTAAAAGGATAATCTTCTTTGTCTTCGTCATCTTCAACATTTTTACAACTTACTAATCCAGATTCCAGAATCCAATTCCAGAAACCCCCGTAACTGATTTCAAGCAAATGGGTTATCTTAATTCGAGTTTTGGACATCTGGGTCCGGAGTAGAATCCCAGTACCCACCGCGCTACCACACTCTCTGGCTCCAGTGATCGCTGCAGAGCTTTCGATTCAGTTGCAGGTGTAAATGGTGTTGGCTGACTCGGTTTGACTTAGTTTTTCGACATGGCGCGCCGTCATGGCTGGCAACTCCCGGCTCACTCCTTCCAGGTTCATTTCTCTTGCGTTTTTTCATCTTCCCTGGGATTCATATGGAAAGTTCTTAATGTTAGCTTTTTTCGCACTCTTTTAGCCTTTAATTTGTGGGTACCTTTGGATTTAGGTTGCTTTTGACGTTGACATTATGCTATTGTTGCTCCCCACCTTTTTGTTCTGGCACCAATTGAATGTGATGTTTCTGACTTTAAAAAAAATATTTTTTTTTTGGGTACCATTTATGTTCTTTAATTTTAGAATTAATTCTTATAATTGATGCCATTTTTCCAGTGATTTTTCAATCAAAATGTTTTTTTTTTTTTTAAGGAGCACTTTCTTCTAAAAGGTTCTGATTTTGAAGATCAGAAATCCATGTTGTAGGAGTGTGAATGTTTTTTTTTTGGTTGTCATAAAAGCTGCACAAGAATTCTCTGAATTAAACAGTTGTTGCTAACTAGGTTCTGTGCTCGGTTTAAAAGAAGAGTATAATGCTACAATTACAAATGATTTAATTGACTTACCTCTGCTTTAAGGATGTCCAGCATTGCTGTTAGATTCTTCCTGCATGTTGGTTCTCACCATTGTAGCATTGCAGGTTGTTGCTATAACAGTTTACTTCCTGCTATCGGTGGCGTTTTATGCGTTTTTCGCTGCATTCCTTGGAAAGGACATCTACGAGTACATAGCAATTGGTGTCTATTCTTTCTTGGTGAATATCATGCTTGCTGGTTTTATTGTAACCCTGGCTCAATTTCTATTTCACATTTGCATTTTACTTTCTTTGACATTTTTACCTTTGAATGTCAGGCATTTTCTGTACTAGTTCTCTATGTAAGATGTACAGCCATTGATCCTGCTGATCCTGGGATTCTCATTGAACCTGATGAGATGGGCACGCCTGGTTAGTGGCTTGGATATAGCATTATTCTCTGAACATATGCACACATCACCAGAAAGGATAAAGTTTACTTTGAGTATGCGAATTTATAGAGATGTGTAATTTATTTGGTTATAGATGCAAACAATACATAATACAATAGTGCCTATTGCAATTTTGAAGAAGGAATGGTTATGCATCCTATAAATAGCTTCCATGGGACATGGGACTTTGAAGCAGAATAAACTTTTAGGATCCTTGGACTACATAGCCTGTGTCAGTAGACTGCACTTTTAACTAATAGACCAATTTGCTGAATTGCAATGTTGCAGTAGACCTATGTTGTGACGCAGTGAAGATGAGAGTCTGAATTACTGCTTGTTAGTCCTTTGTGGTGCTTTCTGAGTTCAATTGTGTATTTTCTTCTGATTAGGTGATTTGTCTGGTAACGATGACCCAAGCAAGGAAGAATTGAGAAATGGAGGAAGGTATACTAGAAATGATTCAGGGTTCTGTGCAACACTTGGACGGTTTCTTTGTTGCTGTATTGTGAAGGAAGATTGTCGCAAAGATGATGATCATTTGCAGCAACAAAATGGAGATGAAGAAGCTTTGTTCTGCACATTGTGCAATGCTGAGGTATACCATCTTTGTGGATTGGAATTTAATTGAACTTTCTGCAATACATTAGACATTTTTGCATTGGGGATATGTAGCAAATTTCAGATAGATTACTTTTACTTGACAATAGTGAATAGTTTTCCAATACATTAGACATTTTTGCATTGGGGATATGTAGCAAATTTCAGATAGATTACTTTTACTTGACAATAGTTTTCAAGCATTCAGGGTGGACGTAACTGATTTCAAATGCTTTATTTTGACTTGGCTAGGTCACCTCCCTCCCTTACTTTTTCCCGCCTAAGAATAATGAAAAAGAAGGAAGGAAAACACAAGTTAATAAAAATAAATAATCTCACTTGACATCCCAATGCATTTTACTAAGAGGTCCTTTGTTTTCTCTTTTGTTGGATTGCATCAAGTGTATATTTTACTTTTTCTGCTAAGGTCTTTAATTATAAAGTCTACTCCATTTTCATATTGAATGTAGTCAAGAGCATCACATGATCCTCTTCCTTTGTAGGTTCGCAAATTCAGCAAACACTGCAGAAGTTGTGACAAATGTGTTGATGGATTTGATCATCACTGCCGTGTGAGTTACAATTTAGAATTTGAAATAATGAACTTTTTGGTTCTCCTTTTTATATGTTGTTTCATGTCTAAAGGGAACACAGGAATATTTAACAAATTATTATCATTTCAGGAGATTGTTTATAGAAATAATATCCAGCTAATTTGGGCTTTCCTCTATGTCTTTCTGTAACTCATTTTTTGAAACACAAGTCATCCAAATACTGCTCTTTTTCCTATTGTTATTGTCATATCTAATGTTCTAATTGCATGTCAAAATTCATGCAGTGGCTGAATAATTGTGTGGGAAGAAGAAATTATCTCACATTTATATGCCTAATGGCAACAAGCTTGTTTTGGGTAAGCTTTTAATACAATGATACTTGCATTTTGTTTTTTTACTTTTAATATTTATGCATGCATGATGCATCTTTATTTCTTCTCCCCTCATCCTCTGACCTGCACTTTTTCTTTGTGTGTCAGCTTGTTTTTGAATTTGGCGTGGGCATTGCTGTTCTTGTTAGATGTTTTACTGATAGAAGGGCTACAGAGAATCATATAAGGGACAGGCTTGGAGATGGATTCTCCCTACCCCCTTTTGCTACGGTAGTGGTATGTAGCCTACACCATTGTTTTTAATATTGTGCTTTGGGCTTTGTCCTTTTGTTTATGTGCTTCATCTTATCAGAGTTTTTCGGCAAATTATACCATGGACTAGGGTTTGCCTTGCATTGTGGACCCTGGTCCAAAATAATCTTAAGATTATGTCTGCAGTGGACATATTTTGTATTTGCAATTAACAAATGATGTGTGTGTGTTTACTATTTTATGTGTCTGTAGTTAACATGTTATGTGCCTTTAATTTATTTACAGGCACATAAACGGTTCTGCAGACACATAATTTTTGAATCAGGTGCACCAATGCAATATGGACCCTAGTCCATGGTATACCAATTGGAGTTTTTCAGATTTTCAAATTAAATGTATGAATAGCTCATAGCTGTGGAACCATTAACTGGTTGCATAGCATCATTGTGGCATTCAAGCAATAATGAATATCATATATGAGAAAGCTACTGAAAGCGGTCTCTTTTGTTTGTTTTGTTTTAATTTATTATGAGATGTATGCAGTTACAAAATATTCTATTATTTACCTTTGCGTTTAAAGAACTTATAGTTCCTGGCTAGTCTCCCCTTTTCTAGTTCAATTTGGAACTTGCAAATTTTAACCACTGTCTGTGTCTTTTTCCTGGGCTGCATTTCAGGCATTGTGTACGGCGGTTTCATTTCTTGCAATTGTGCCGTTAGCTGAATTATTCTTTTTCCACATTATTCTAATTCGTAAGGCAAGTTTTTCTATCCTCTGTGTGTGGGTCTGGTTTATATTTGATAGATTGGTGGACCTGTGTAAACACCTCAAGGAGATCATTGAACGGTTATTTTTGTTTTGTTGCAGGGCATCACAACATACGAGTATGTTGTTGCTATTAGGAACCAAAGTGAACCTCCTGGGCCCTCAGTAGATGGAGGTGATCAGCAAAGTTTGCCTTCATCACCAACAAGTTCTGCGGTGACTGGTATAAGTGGGAGAAGTTCGGTTGGGCTGGGCTTACCCTATAAAGGTGCTTGGTGTACTCCTCCACGAATTTTCATGGATCATCAGGTACTGCTCGTTTTCTCCATTTCTTTTATTTATTTATTTCTGAGTGACGAGGGAAACCAGCAGCCACTACTTGAGGGTGTGCAGGGGTAAATCCCGCCTTGTGACCCCAGCTGGCAAAGGACCACAAAGGGGTAAACCAGCCTAGGTTACCCATAGCTGACCAGCTCAAAACAAGAAGGCCAATAGGTCGCTCCCGTTGGGAGTCGGAACTTGTAACCTTGTGGTTACCAAGTCAACAACCTGACCAACTTGGCTAGAGTTGTCCCCATTTCTTTTACTTTTTACTTCTATAGTTCGACAATAGTCACCTAGTAATGTCCTTTTCTCAAATTCCTATTGTGATTTTTACATTTTAATATGAAAGAAATGTTTAGTGACCATACGTTCTACAAGATGAACTCAATCTTTAAGTCACATATGTGATTGAAGAAGCATCCTCCTTTGTATGCCCTTGTGGCTTATGCTATCCCGCTAACCAAATGAATGCTTGAAAGATTCACCATTCTTATACCGCTATTTTCTTGATTGTTCTTATGATAATTGCATTCTCATATACGGTGATTAACTCAACTCAAAACTGAATTTAATTATATCAGAAATTATTTTCTTGTATAGTCATTGAACTGTGAGACATTGCGTATCTAGTTTGTACTAACACGCCTTTCACCTTCGAACACACAGGATGAGATTATCCCTCATCTTGAGCCAGGACGTGTACCATCGACGGTTGATCCAGACACGGTACAGGCAGAAAAGGATAAAAAGACTTCAAACCGTCCAGTGAAAATCAGTGCATGGAAGCTGGCGAAGTTAGACTCCAGTGAAGCGATCAGAGCAGGTGCAAAGGCGAGAGCATCGTCTTCCGTGTTGCGCCCAATTAGTTCGAGGCCTCATACTTATGATGGGGATACTTTATCCAGTGGTATGAGTGGGAAAAGCAGTCCGACTAGCAGTCGGGGATATTATGAAAACAATGCTAGAGCTGGGACGTCGAGATTGTCCCCTTCCAAGAGCTCCTATCCGCCAAGTCGCGCAAGCAGGGACGACATTGAATCATGCGGCCGCAGTGTGAGCAATTTCAGCAGCCCGCTCCCGCCTCACCTCACGCCATCTCCACTCGGGCAGCATTCCTCCACCCGAGCTCTTTCACCTGTGTCCTCCCAAGCGACTGATGTGAGCGGAGCTCCTTTACCATCGTGGAAGAACTCGGGTATTTCCGAGACTTCGGGATCATCATCAATCTTTTGGGATCACGACGCTGGCCATTTCGTGAGTGCTGCCACCAGAGGTACTGCTTCTTCCTCCCAACATCCCGGTACAGAGCTAACATACACAGGTCAGTCTATATTTTTTGGCGGCCCCTTGCTGAATGAGCGAGTGACACGAGGGACAACAGCTGGCAGTATAAGCTCCGTTGGCTCACAGCGAAGCAGACCGCCGAGAGGAGGTCAACTCCCTGTCTTTGTTCCCAGTGATTCCCAGCAAAACCAGTTTTCTTCCAAGCCCCAATAAGGCTTAGAAACTTGGTCAGATACATTATTTTTTTTTTTCTCTTCAAACAGGAAAAGTTTAGATTTGCAGTGTTAGTTTTCTAAAGATTTGCCTTCACTCTCCATTAGTGTGTACATTAGACTAGAATTCCAGAGATGAATGTCATAACTCATTGGACATCTTTTTCAGCTAATTGAAATTCTTCTTGCAATGCCAAAGTAGCCACCATTCAATCTGAAGAAAGTCCTTTGGTAATTTTCTTTGAATGAGCAAATCAATCATGTCTTTGTGGATCTAATATTTAAACCTCTCATTCCTATAGATATTAGAAAAAGGCCATTGTTATGAGTCCGTGTGGACAGATCTGGGTCATTGAATGTTTAAAATCCTAGATTTTTGTCAATTGTGCGTGAGTGAAGTTCACAGTTGGCAAAATTCAACCATTGGTTTCAAGCATTCATTGGTTTGAGTGAAGTTCACAGTTGGCAAAATTCAACCATTGGTTTCAAGCATTCAACCATTGGTTTCAAGCATTCATTGGTTTCAAGCATCCAATGGTTCAGTTCGCCTACACACAGACTAGTGCATCATATTTAATACTCCGTACCATTATCCTATATTATGTTCCATATGTTCATAAACCTAAATTTTAATGTACATAAATACTAAATTAAATGTACATCATATGCATTTTTATTTATTTTATAATTGATTCATAATGCTCCATTACATAGGATAATTAAATAAAAGGTTACAATATCGAATATTTAAAAAACAGTGAAAGTGATTTTTTCTACATGAGAGGTTATCCGGATAACGAACTCAACCAAAGACTATTGGTAATAATCGAACATTTTTATACGTAATGTTTTGTTACAAAAATCATATTCGACCTACTTGCTCAGTCACGGGCAAAGTGATATTTTCATAAATAGGATAATTGAATTATAAATAATAAAATATTTTTCAAAAAAAAAATAAAAATAGTAAGCATGCTTTATCGGTGCCAGTGAAGGAGACAGGGAGAAGAGGGGGCCGGGGGGAGTTTCTGAGCCTATTATCGTACTGTTTCCCTCTTACTATCCGCCATTTTTAGGGCTTATCTACACCTTCATCTCTCCCAAGAAGAGCAAAACCGCTCACTATCTGTAGAAATGGAGACCTCGCTTAGGTACGACGGAGATTCCAAGGCGCTGAAACTTCATGCCAAGGAGAAACTCCCTCTCGACTCCTTCACTCATTTGCAGGTACTGCCACTGCTACTGTTCTTAATTTTTATTCTCATGCCTTTTTTCTTGTGGAATTTCTGTATTGAGATTAAGGTGTTTGATACATTTGCTTGGTTTCTTACTCTGTTGCTTCCAGGAACCATGAATTTCTACTGCTATTGAATCAAAATAAATTTATTTTCTGGTGTACTTATTTCCTTATTCGCGTCCTTTTTAGTGAGATTAACTTGTTTTTATGTATGCAATTCTTGTCGTTGAGTATAGATGAATGAATGCATCGGTTTGGTGATGCTTAATTTTGCTTGAATGAATATCATGTGATCAATTCATGTTGAGGTGTGAATTGAGTCTTGGTAATTTGAGCATCAACCACTGTAGTAGGGTATGCTGCTGTGAAAACCAGATTCAGTACCATGGCCACTGGTATCCTAATCCCTATGTCATATTGAGCTTTGATTAATCTAGTGTTGAGTTGCTATTACTCTATTAGACCCCGATTTGATGGGAGTTCTTCCCAAACTTGTTGCTCAACTAACTAGGTTCTAACATGAGACCTTATTTAAGGGTATACTTCAGTTGGTCTTGAGGTTATTTGATTGTCACTTTCATTTGCAGAGTTAGTATGTGTCAACTTACTGATATTTTCTTCTTCCGTGTGATTCCTAATTGGCAGCTTCATGGGGAGCTAGACACAAAGACCGGAGCTCCGAGTCACATAAGTGCAATGATAAGACACTTTTATCAAAATGTATATGCTCCTATTCTTGCTTTTTATCTTTCGTGAACTGGACAAAGCTGTAACGGTTTCTGACTATCCTGCTGAAGGGAAAAAAGATTAAGAAGAATCAAATTAGAACAATATAACTAATAAATTATTTTCTACTGCTTACTGAAGTTCAATGACTGGTATTTTTTTTAGATATCTTCAACACTTGGTGTTGGTTTGCAATATGATCGGAAGGAGAAGCTTCGATACACTGTACGTGGAAAAAAATATTTTCGTGTCAGCAGTTATGGGCACTCTAACTTTCAAATCAAGGGGAGATGTGATGTAGATCAAGAATTTCAACAGGTTGGTACTTAAAATGAAAATATAATTTATGTGTAAGAGACTAAGAGTCTGTGTTGGTTCACTTGGTTGGTATTATTGTATTTATAGAGTAGTAATCTTGTCAGTGCTTGCATAGTGTGAATGGATTACTATGAAAGAGGTCTAGTACTCTAGTAAACGTGTTGATATTCACTCAACTTGTTCTTTTTGCCTATCTCCTGTATTTTTGAATCTCAAACCTTGACAGAGGAAATCAAGTGGGGCAGCTGAGTTTGTTTGGGACATCTTGAACTTTAATAAAGACCAAGACCTAAGAATCAAAATTGGCTACGAAGCCTTTGAGAAGGTACATTTTCACCACATCATCTTCAGTTAATCTTTGAGATTGTCTTATTCAGAACTCTTTTAGCACCTTTTTTCTTTTCTTTTTTTCCGTCCATGGTATCTCTGCTGAAGTTGACTTAATATGCTAGAAAACTGCACTTCCATTCACTTTGCCTACTACATCAAGTTTTCCTTTTAGTAAAATCAATCTGCATTTGGCATTTCTATCACATTATAACTTTTGGTCTAAACTTTCCACTCTATTCAAGAATTTCCCACTTTTCCCATCTAGATTAGACTGATGTTTACTGAGCATTTTCCACCTATTCCATAACCATAATTCTTTTAAGCATACTAGACCTTTAGTTTGAAAAAGCAGAATGACTATCTTGACTCCATTCCTGCTTTTATCCCTTTTGTTGTGGTATCAGGTTCCATATGTGCAGATTAGAGAAAACAACTGGACATTAAATGCCGACCTTGCAGGTAGATGGAATGTAAAGTTTACCTATTGAGTTGCAGTCGAAATGAGATATCCCAGTTGCAGAAAATTGACAGTAAATTGTGAGAGATACATATAAGGTCCATTATTTCAGTGATTATGCATGTACATGAGTACATCAGAGTTTGGATGGTTTTTGACTCCATGGTTTTATTGTATTTTAAGAAATAATTCTTCAGTTCAGTTCTTACTCTTGCTTGGTTCATTTTTCTTTTGACACAATAAAATTGCAAATAAAAAAAATACACCTGTGAACACAGAAAAATTCAAGTATATTTTCTTAATATTGAAAATGTGATGAACTGGAGAGAGGATAATGCCAATCGGAAATCCTTCAGCTAACTTGACTTTAGCAAATAACAATTTTATAGATCAGAGGGCTTTTGACAAAAATATTTATTTTTTTAAATTCAAAATATTTTTATTCTTTAATTTTTGGAAGTGCAATATAAGAATCTGCCTCTCGATTCATTTCAGCTTTACACTCATGCATATCAGAACGAATTCTAACATCTCCAGATATCTATCAATACTACTTAGGTTAACAGAGACTCAAACTAAAACCATTTTATAGGAAGTGAAGTTAAACAAATAAAAGGTAGAGAAAAATAGTTCATTTTTAGATTAATTTGTTTAGATATATACAATAATGGACTATAAATTCCCTCTTAATGATCTTCATTTTCAACAAAATTTTGAATGTCCAATGCATGATATAAACCATGAAAGCATGG
>CM008336.1:40814591-40826291 GCA_002525835.2 Ipomoea batatas | reverse complement strand
CTGAGCAACTGCTTGCAAATGATTCACAGCTCCTAATTGTGAAAATAGTTTCAATTTAAAGTTGTTTATACTAATAATGTCACATAACTACCATCAAAAAGTAAAAAAGAAAACTTATTGAACTAGACTGTTTTATAAAAGTTTATTCATGAAAAATGACTAATGCTACTGCCAATAAAATTGGCATACTCTAATAATCAACAGAATCACAGAAGTGAATCATTAATTCTATGAGAAAAGAGAACGCACCTGCCTAGCAGCCACTTCACGAGAAGGAAAGGAATATGATGGATTGCAATAAGTATTGTCCAAGTACAGAAAATCAAGTTTTACATCCTTCAAAGCATTGAGTAGCATTTCCCTTCCAATAAGTGCTCTATCACTTCTTTCTTCCCAACGAAAATCCCCAGTGTGAAGCTGACAACCAAATTCACCACGAAACAAATACATGACCGCTCCTGTCCAAAATAAATAAATAAATAAATAAATAAAATAAAAAACAAGTTTTTGTTTCATTAATTCAGTGACTAGGCCAGTAAATACTTTTTAAAGCACAAATGAAGTGGTAAAGCTACAGGGATGCAGAATACAAAGCAATTTCCTGGCAATTAATGACAAATTTTGGCATATAAAATATCTCAAGTTCCAGAAATTCATTTTTCAAATGCAATATCAATACCAAAAATGTTGATATCTTAACCACCTACATAGATTATATTTACAAGAATATTTAATTCAATCATTCTCAAATTACTAGCATTGAAGTTCAAGCCTAAAATAAATAAAATAACCAAACAAAAAATGACTAAATGAGTAATGATATCTCTCCATTCGTTACAGACTCTTTTCTTTCCAGCTAATCAGCTATAATCTCTTTAACTGGCAGCTCTTACATTCAATTCATTACTACCATTCCTATCAAATAATGAGCAAAGAGAAAAGAAAATTTCTTTTTTAGTCATGTGACTATTGTGTTTTGTTAATTGCAGTCCACGAGACCGTCAATTTAGTACTTGAATAGTTAAGGTGTTAAATTGACAATTTTGCAATTAACAAGACCCTAATAATGATAGGACAAAAAGTGCTCATAGCAAAAGAATAAACAAAATTGCTTCTTTACGATTTATTTTGTTTAAATCAAAACAAAGAACACTATTTAATTCCCAACCTAGAGTGAAACATTCTGTCAAACAATTGGTGAGCAACATAAATAAATGGGTATAAGCAGCGTACCTGGGCAGTGGTGAGCGTCGAGGGGCATGAAGTGGACATCGGTAGAGGAGGTGGAGGAGTGGGAGAGGAGGGAAAGGGAATACCAGTTGCCGACATCGACGACGCGGAGGAGGGAGAGGTCGAAGCCGGGGAACTTGGAAGGGAAGAGGATGGCGGAGACGCGGGAGCAGAAGAGTGGGCCTCTCCGCCACGAGGGAGAGAGGCCGTGGGTATGGTCGGCGTGGAGATGGGTGAGGAAGTAGGCCTGGCTTCCATTCCCCCATCGGTCCACTGATATCATTCCGCTCTCCATAGCCGCTGGCTTTCTGCTCTTCTTTGAGGTTTATCCATTTATGATTCCAGGCCTTTGGCGGGGATTTTGATTTCAATTTTTTCAGACAACTGTAAAACGCTTTGGCGGCTTTGCTATGAGCCTTATACGGTTGGATTAAAATTCAGAGGTATGATAATTGTTTTCTTGCTTAGTTAAATTTTAAAAAAGAAAATATAAGAATATGTGTCAAATTAACAATTTTTTTACTCTACATTGGACCTTTTTCAATGGCGCATAGTAGTAGGGTCAAATATGATATCAAACTAAATGTAAAATTTTTAACTCGTCATCTAATTCAAAAAACTATAATTAAGTCTTTCAACAATCCATAATTGTGCCATTAAATTTAAAATGACCTATATTGATTGTTGTTGGCTGATGTGGTGATAATATTTTAAAAAAATTATTTTTAAATATATTTTAATAATTTTAAATAATAATAATATAATTTATTTAAAACTGAAAACTTAAATTTAAAAAAAAAAAATTTGTTAAAATATTCTTCGCTGCCATGCATCGTAAGCTACTAGCACCACACATAACTACACCAACCAACTCTAATCAAGAAGCTCGGGAAACCTCTTCTTATTCAAAGCATTATACGTATATGTATATATATATATATATGATGTGATCTGATTTAGTGTCTTTTTTTTTTTTGTTTGTTTGGATCCCTCAGCTCATCACAGAAGCAGAAGGAGATCACAGATCAGGCCGTCGTCTTCTTCAAAGGGAAATTTGGAGCCCAGAAACTAATTAAGGGCGTTTTGAAGCAAATTAAAAGGAGATTAGATTAGATCAGATCAGAGAAAATGGAGTTTCTTAGGGAGTCATTTTCTGGGACAAAAGCAGATCCTGCAGAATTTGAAGCGGAGCTGACTCTCAGTGATAAGCTTAAAAACTTCAAATCCTCCACCTTCGATCCTGACACTTACGTTTGCAGCAAATGTCGTAACATGAGCGAAAAGGTACGTTCCTGTTTTCCTCCGCCCTTCAACCATATATCATATGCTTCTTTCTTCATACACTACATATTACTATATTGCATGTATATATGTTCATGATGAACAGGAAACCAAGCACTTGTGGCATTACCTTATGGATTTGAAGAAGGCTTCTGCCGAGGAAATGCGCAAGAGTGTTTACGCTAATTATGCTGCTTTTATCCGGTAAGATATATAAGACCAAAAAAAAACAGTCATGTTTGTACTTGAGTGTCATCATTTTTCCTATGTCTCATGTTCGTTTTCTAGTTTCTGTACAAGTAATCATGTTTTATTCAAAGTGAAATGTTGATGACGGATAAGAGGGTTCGTTCTGACACAAAAGTCCAACCAGTCTTAAATGTTTGATGGGTAGCTAAAATCTATAGTTAGTAGTTAAGGGCACTATTTTATTTTCTTATACAAGTACACATTTTCAAGTCATTGGGTGCTAGACTTGCCTCCTTTATCCAATTATCGGCTTCCGTCAAACAATTTCCCAGCCACCAGGTGCTCAAAAAGCTCCAACTAGTCTTAAATGTTATTACTAGGACATGAAGCCCTTATGCCAAAAGTTATAACTAGTAATTAAGGGCACAACTTTATTTCTTTATACCGCCACGCATATTCCAGACGTTGGGTGTGTTACGGGCTTCCGTCCAGCAATCCTCTAGCCTGGGTGCTAGACTTGACATTTACTGGCCTCCCACTAACATTGGCATTGAGTTTTCACGAGGTTTGATGTTTTTGTGTGTGCAGAACATCAAAAGAGATTTCTGATCTGGAAGGGCAGCTGATTTCGTTGAGGAATCTGTTAAATAACCGGGCTGCAATAATCCAAGGATTAGGGGAAGGGACGAATCTTGATTCCTTGGCAGGGCCAGAAGGGCTATCAAAAGAGGAAATCTCAAGCTTTGAAGCCAGGGAGCCTGCCAAGATAGACAAGTGGAGAGTGGAGTTTATGGAGTCTCTTGAAGTGTTGTTGGCCGAGAGGCGTGTGGACGAAGCCCTGAACGCGTTAGAAGAAGGCGAGAACATGGCGAAGGAGGCGAGAAAGAAGCAAACGTTAGCCCCGGAAGCCCTGCAGGCCTTGCAGACTGCCATAACAGAGCAGAGGCAGAAACTGGCTGATCAGTTAGCAGAGGCTGCTTGCCAGGCTTCGGTTAGCGGGTTTGAGCTTCGTTCTGCTGTAATGGCGCTTAAGCGCCTCGGGGACGGCCCCCGAGCTCACACTTTGCTCCTCAAGTCCCACCAGCAAAAGCTGAGGAGCAACACGCAGGCGCTTCGCCCCTCGGGGGCTTCACATGGAGTGGCATACACTGCTGCACTTTCCCACCTTGTTTTCTCAGCAATTGCCCAGGGGGCGAGCGACTCCCTCGCCATATTTGACGACGAGCCTGCTTATTCCTCCGAGCTAGTCACGTGGTCCGTGAATCAGACCGAGACGTTCGCCCAGCTCATCAGGAGACATGTCCTGGCTTCCCCTGCAGCCTCTGGAGGGCTAAGAGCTGTTGCAGAGTGTGTCCAGATCTGCTTGGGCCATTGCGCCCTGCTCGAGGCTCGGGGACTAGCCCTTTCCCCGGTCCTGCTCAAATACTTCCGACCGTGTGTTGAGCAAGCCCTAACTGCCAATCTCAAAAGAATTGAGCAGAACACTGCAGCACTCGCCGCTGCAGATGACTGGCTTCTTGTTCATTCCCCAATGGGGACTCGCTCGCTGGGAACATCGTCTCTCGCTGGCATGATTTCGCAACCTAAGCTCTCCAGTAGCGCCCACAGATTCAACACAATGGTTCAGGTGATTGTTGTCATCAACACCCTAATCCTTCCATTTTTACACCAAGAATCATGCTTCACCTTTCTCAGGAACTCTGCGAGGACATCAGTCCTCTCGAGAGCTTGCAGTTATCTGATCAGGCATGGGAGGGAGTCTTGCAAAATTTCAATGCATATATCAATATGTTGGTGAATGCAATGCCGGGCACAGTGGAAACCGAGAACCTGGAGGGATCCGAGCAAAGAATTGTGAGGTTGGCAGAAACTGAAGCCCAACAGACAGCTCTGCTGGCCAATGCATTGCTGTTAGCCGACGAGCTGGTCCCCCGTGCAGCCATGAAGCTCTCGCCTTCGCTGCAGGACCCCGCCAAACGAGCCTCAGATCGACGGCTCCCAGAGCAGAGGGAACTGAAGAAGAGACTCCAACGAGTCGTTGATCAGTTGCGTGACACCTTCTGCAGACAACACGCCCTGGAACTTATTTTCGCAGAAGATGGCGGGGTTCGCTTGAATGCAGATATGTACTTGAGTATGGATGGGAGCGGGGAAGAGCCCGAATGGTTCCCCTCTCTAATATATCAGGTAGTATTAGCTGGTTATAGAAACGTGTTTATAAATATCCGTTCTGGATCACTTATCCAGCATGAGTATGTATCATTCAGGAGCTATTCGAAAAGCTGTCAAGGATTGCCTTCATTGCATCAGATATGTTTGTGGGAAGAGAAAGATTTGCAACTATGCTTCTGGTGAGACTCACTGATACTGTCATCCTTTGGCTCTCTGAAGATCAGGCCTTCTGGGAAGAAATTGAGGAAGGTCCAAGGCCCTTAGGCCCTTTTGGACTTCAACAGGTATTTGAGCATATAATATATAACATTTCAAATCAACTATCAGTTCAGACTTTTAGTTGTGACAGAGTATATTCTTAGGCCACACATAGATGTGTGAATGTTTAACTATCAGTTTAGACTTTTAGTTTAACAATTTCTGGAATATAATCTGCCATTGTTGCAGTTCTATCTGGATATGGAGTTTGTGATTCTGTTTGCATCCCAAGGTCGGTATTTATCCCGAAACCTGCACCAAGTTATCAAGAACATCATAGGCAGAGCCATTGAAGCAGTTGCTGCAAGCAAGATTGATCCTTACAGGTACTGATCTTTCAAGACTCTTATGTATAATGTATGTATAATAAAATGGTTTTAATTTGTAGTCTCAATATAATATGTGTTCTTCTTCCATTGCAGCACGCTCCCGGATGATGAATGGTTTGCAGATGTTGCTCAAATCGCAATAAAGATGCTCAACGGAAAAGCCAACTTTGGGAATATGGAAAGAGAGGCCGGCGCCGTCGGTAGCCCCACCGCATCTGTATCGTCTCCGGTTTCTCATGGGAGTCAGTAACAGGTGGCGGTGGAGGGATGTATATATATATATACTCATTCTAGGATACATATATAGGTTTCATGTTTCATGCACTTTTCTTATTCAGATCAACTTCTCAAGGGCATTATCACTGTTTTTCCTAATACATGTCTGCATTTTGTTGGTAAAGATCAAATGTCAATTTGTCTTCTATTCAGTCTTGCAAATATCCCGCCTAGGCGTCGGGCAGCCGCTTAGCGTATCACCATAATGGGTGGTCTAGGCAGTCGGCCAGCTATGCGGCCGACTAGACCGCCTAAGCGCGACCTAGGCCACTTAGGCATCGACTAAGCCTATTAGGTGCTGACTAGGGCGCCTAGGAACCGACTAGACCGTCTAGTTGGCTGGTTAACTATTATTCTCTTTTTCTTTTAAATAAATTATTTCACTCAAAATGACATTATTTTGAGCTAAATAACACTAAATTGTTCAAACTCATAATGTTTTTTAGATTAATATTTTCGTATTAATTATTAAAGTATTAAATACTTTATAATCATCCAGCCTTAAAAAATTAAACAAATTAAAAAAAAAATACATAGGCGCCTAATGATTTTTTCAACGATGCTTCTATATTATGTTTTTTTTTTTTTGAGAACTCGAAAGTAGCCTAATATTAGGATACCCTTAGAAATTGAAATAGCTATTTCTTTTACATTTACAAGGGAGACCGGACAAATAATTCCCAAAAATATTATTATAAAAAATTAAATGACTTACCAAATAACGTAATAAGTCTATTCTTAAAAATGCTATTTCATTTCTAAATTATTCTGTTAACTAAACATGCGGCTAGTATGTCATTAGTAAAACATAAATAATTGAACCCCACACATGTACACTGGTCCCAAATTGTATTGATGCCTGTTATCCTAGTATGATTCGTTCTGCTGTTGATGGTTCATGGTTGGTGCCCATATCAATCAATCCAACAACTCATAGTCATCCTTAAACTCAGCTCCACTGACTTGCCGTCCTAAATTATCCCACTGTTAATCAAATGAATCAAAACTAGTTGATATTTTCTGCTCTGAATGGGACAGATGTATGTGAGATCGAAATTGCTGCAACTAAATTTTTTTGATTAAATCGCATTTAGTTATTAGCTTTTAATTTCTTCCCGCTCAACATGTTAAGTGGTCCAATTGGATGAACGAGTGTTTGTGTACAAATTTGTTGGAGATATTAGTCTGATAATATGTAAATATAAGAAATGTTGTGCCGTGGTATAATCACTGCCATAGAAACGAATTCGTCACTATCGGTGTAGACTCACAACAACGGCGTCACTCCCGAAGATTACACATCACACTCAGAGTAATAATGGGACATAGGAAAGATACCATGTCTGAAATAATAAAATTCTTCCTTTAAATAGTATAGGCTAAGAGCATCACCATCAATGAATCAAAGATGGTTTTTGGAATAGTGTTGATGCAAAGCTATGATCTTGGACTGATGTGGAGAGGAGATAATTGGAAAAAAATGATCCCTACAAATGCTTGGATAATATCAGAAAAAAAAATTATATACTGCATTGAGATGCATGTGCGTCTCACTGCCCATCCAACCGGGCGTGTGTGGCACACGCACCCGGCTGGGCGATTGCGGCCACTCTCAATTTAATTAAATTGGCCGTTAAATTTGCGCTGTTGCCTGGCAACTTCTATTTTATAAAAAAAATGTCTATAATTAGGTGTTAAACATATTCATTATAATTATTTTATTATTTTTAATTAGGTGTTAAACATATTCTATAATTAGATGTCTATAATTATATTTAATTATTTTTAATACAATTATAAATTTATAAACAAAATAGATAAAGAAATAATTAAAATATAATGGGTTAAAATAGTGGGTCCACAAAAAACTGAGAAAAAATTAAAACTAGTGTGGAGAAGGGTTTTTTTTTTTATTGAATGAGATAGTGGATGATGAGGTGAAAGCTGATACCCACAAAAAACTGGAGAAAAAACTCCAACCGATAAGGATCTAAGAAGATATAAGTCATATACTATCAAATTAAAATATATTCGGACCACTCGCCAACTTGTGGTGAATATTAAATCAATAAATCTTTGGATAATAGAGAACTACAAATATTAATATTTCATGACTTTGCATAAAATATATTCGGACCACTCAACAACTTGTGGTGAATATTAAATCAATAAATCCTTGGATAATAGAGAACCACAAGTATTAATATTTCATGACTTTGCATTTTTCCTGACAAAAACTTCTAACTTGATGCATACCATGATACAATTATTTTCGTAGGCATTATTTGATATGACTTGATCCGTTTCTTTGTTGGTTTATTTTTTGTGACTCTATTACAATGTAGTATTCTACTGGAGCATAAAGTTACCTCTACTGAGGCTCGAACCCACTCCTATCATTCATGTATGATGGGAGTGGGTTCGAGCCTCAGTGGAGGCAACTGTTGACTCATTGTGCTTCAGTGGAGTCAACTGTTGACTCATTGTGCTTCAATAGATTGAGAAAGTATCTATGAACAGATACTACATTGTAACAGAGTAATTAGTTAATATAAGACAGTAGCATGTACAATGAAAAGGCATGATTTTTACTATATATACCACCCAAGGTTGGAAAAATCGCTAGGGGCACCTAGACACCCGATTTATTTATTTGTTTTTAAATTTTTTGGGGTCAAGGTTCAAGGTTCACAGCATAATAGCATATATAATATTATAACCACAACTGTGTTTGATTACATCGCCATCCACATCAGCATCGGCAACATCCAGATCTGAAATCGCATCGAAGACGCCATCGCCATCGCCATTTGAAATCCATAAAACCAGCGACCTCGAAACCTCCATGAAATTATGTAATGCAGAAATGTAGCATAATATGAAGCAGTAAACGAAGTGCCAAAATAAATACACAGCTGAATTTGATAATGCAGTTGGAGAACACCTCCTAATCTGCGGGGCCACGCTTAAACTTTTTCACTAAAACTCAACTCGCTGGTTTTTACAATTACAAGGTTCAATGAATTACAAAACTAGGTGGTAGTCTACCACCTATTTAAACATTAACCTTATAAAACAACTCTATGAAAAAGTTACACGTACAGTTTGAACTAATTCTACCAATTAAATAAACTGTAACCAACCTGAATTTTAACACAGCTTGTACTGAAATAATTTGGAGCTGATTTCTCCGGATAGTACACCAATCTTTCCCCGTATTGAAGTTTCTTCGCAGTACCTTGCTAACTATATATATATATATTTGTAACTCTGAAACTTCGATCTTTCTTCAAAGCAAATGAATCTATTTATAGTATACGTCTTGCATTTGCTTCCTTGAAATACGTACGAATTAACCCACGATCCATGATGCCACTCTTCCATTTATTGCAATTTTGAACCTCAATTTTCTTTGTTTTCTTCCTAGGCTTCCACGTGTAAATGTCATCTCCTCATTTCACTCATGCATTTCATTTCCACTACACACACTCGTACACAATATTTCATGTATTTCCTATACATAATTTTGCATGCATTTCCCATATGTTTTTGCGCCACATAGTCTATTTCACATCCAATGCATTTCATTTCATGTTTGCTCCATTTAACTATTGTTTGATAAATATGCCAATCAATAAAATTAACATATGTTGATTAAATAATTTGTACTAACACTCCAGATCTGATCGGCGCCATCCATCGCTTTGACCTTCTAGGCTCCAGATCTGACTGACGCCATCCATTGCTTTGACCTCTAGATGTGAAACCATAGCCTCTAGTTGTTGCTTTCTATTTTCCGGCGACCGCCTTCGTTTCTTTCTATTTTCCAACGAAAAAGAAAACAAAAAAAGAGGAGGGGGGGGCTGAGCGGCCAACTAGGCGGTCTAGGCGCCCGCCTAGGCGGCTGGCCGCGGAGGAGGCCGATTCCGGTCTTGATACCACCTCTTCTTCTTATCAAAGACAAAGGTAAGATCATCCACATCACACATCATCTTTATCTTCATCCCAGAGTTCTACCAAAATCTCCCTACACTCTCCTAAATTTTCATAAAATATTCCAAGTCTAAGAGCTCTCACTAATTTGAAATCAAGGTTGAAAAAATCGCTAGGCGCTTGATTTTTTTTAATTTATTATATATATATTTTTTATGTTTTGGGGTCAAGGTTCAAGGTTAATGCAACATTGAACCATTTCGTTGGAGAAACAACTTTTTAAAGTGTAGAATATAGTAAACACAATTTGAAATAAATTGCTAGTTTGCCCGAGAGGTTAAGGGGGAAGACTTAAGATCTTCTGCACATAAGTGCGCATGGGTTCGAACCCAATAGCCAGCATTTACTTAGCGAGATGCTGAGAAATTGTACAAACTCAGTGGGAGAAAAACAATCATACACCACACATAAAGATTGGCCAGCATAGCGAGAAATTGTACATGATATATGTTTTTTAATCTAAGAAAACTCGGTGGGAGAAAAACTTAGCAAAAAGAAAAATACAATCATACACTACACATAAAGATTTTGGAGTTTGCCTATTTAAATATTTACTTGCAACTTTCTAAGAAAACTCGGTGGGAGAAAAACTTAGCAAAAAGAAAAATACAATCATACACTACACATAAAGATTTTGGAGTTTGTCTATTTAAATATTTACATGCAACTTTCTAAGAAAACTCGGTGAGAGAAAAACTTAGCAAAAAGAAAAATACAATCATACACTACACATAAAGATTTTGGAGTTTGCCTATTTAAATATTTATTTGCAACTTTTCCACTTTTGATATTATTATGTTGCGCTCATGTCTCCAAAGTCCAATCTTTTGGATTGGTTAAGTAAATGACACTCCCCTTGATGATAACAATCCTCAAAGTCTACACATTCTAATATCATAAAACATTATCCCAAGATAAGTGTAGAAAAGAATATGGTACAATCTTCAAGACATTTTTCAAGTAGACTAATATATATATATACACTAATATTAGTAACATACATATACTAAGTGGGTCTCGTTGGCCCGCCAATTTGGTGAGTCATAAAAAGTAAAGTTTGCCCCGTCATTTTTGTAGAATGACGGACTAGTTCGGCAAGTTAAGTCTATTTTAACGACTCTAAAAAGAATGATTAATGCAACTTTGAACCATTTCGTTGGCGGAAACCACTTTTTAAAGTGTAGAATATAGTAAACACATTTTAAAATCAATTACTGGTTTGCTTGAGAGGTTAAGGGGGAAGATTTAAGATTTTCTGCACATAAGTGTGCATGGGTTGAACCCCATAGCCAGCATTTACCCAGTGAGAAATTCATTATATTAATATATACACCCATCAACATAATTGAGTATGAACATTTTCATTAAACACGTTTTTAAAAAAAAAAAATATTAAACAAGTTAGATGCAATTTATTTACATCTTATCATTATTAAAATAATATAATACTCCCCCTGTCCCATTTTACCTGTCCTATTTATGGTCAACTCAATTCTTTCTTCATTGCTTATTTTCTTTAGTAATTTTTTATTATTTTTAAATTTAATTTTTTGTGTTTAATAGTACTTTTAATGTAGTTTCTAAATATATAAATTTTATATATTAATGCTAAACTTAATATTATGAAAAATTAGATAAAAAATAACTTCAGTCAAGCCTCGTTAAACGAATCAGACAATTAAAATGGGACGGGGGTAGTATAATTTTATAAAATTTAGCCAAAAAAGAAAAAAATTATTTTTGGGACTTTCAGCTAAAAATTATTTTAAAAAAATGAATAGTTTTCTGAAAATTATTTTCTAGATTTTTTTTTTTGTATTTTCAAATCGACACATAATGTCCATTCAAATGACTTTATGAAAAAAATAGTAGAATATTTTAATAGTTTAAATATTTTTTTTGAAACACACTTTGAATCTTTAATTTATTTTTATTATTTGTACATTTTATAAGTTTTAAGATATATTTTTTA
>CM008336.1:40794119-40806504 GCA_002525835.2 Ipomoea batatas | reverse complement strand
AAAAAAAAAAACAAAGTTAAGCTAAGTTATTTACTCCTTTGTCAATGAATCTAGTGGCACGAAATAACTCTCCCAAATGAGAGGCCAAGGGTCCTCTTTTAGTGGGACGATATTGACTCTTTGTGCTTCATTAGCTTTAAAAAGAATATATAAACATGTATTACATTCTAACAATAGAGTTAATAGTACTAACAAAAATTGTTTACTTCTTTAATTAATTTATGAAAGGCAAGAACATTTGATTTATCAAATGTTCCAGTGATTTATTAAAATAGTCTGATGCTCATCGGTTAAAGATAATTTTTTAAAATATAAATTTCTAAAGGTGTTTTGGAGAAAGAAAAATCTTTCTCCAAAAAATAATTTGAAACGTTTCAAATTTCAACGTATTGGAACAAATACATTGCTCTGAATCTTATTTTACCAAATCACTTTTTCAATGTTTTTTGACATGATCAAAATGTTGAAAATGATATCTAACAAAATTTCCTTCATTTATTAAACAAGGACAATTTCAGAAAATTAATTAATTATGTAAATAAAAGTTAATTTAGAAGTACAATGGTCCAATAAAGTAAGTGAAACGGCATAAAATTAAAAATTGCTCTTGCCAACAGACGTTTGTATCAGTTTTACCTAACTTTGTTGGTATCTGGGTGTTGGCATTAAAATTAAAATGTGCTAAAAGTTACCTCGAATTGTGTATATCACTTATCACATACGGTCTATTAGCTTGCCATTTTTAGTAAAGCATATTCTCGTATAAAAAAATTACAACTTCAATTCTTAAAAACATCTTTTCGGTCGAGCCCGTCACACTGGATCTTCCTATTATAATTTATAGTAGCTGTATTTTCTAGTATACATCATCAAGTAGTGGTTACGAGTTTCTCCCGTGACAAAAAAAAAGTCTATTAACTAAGCAAATCCAAATCTTTACATACTTTAAAGGAAAAAATTATCAAATAAACTCCTAAACTTTACTAAACAAATTAATTAGGCCTTTAAACTTTCAAAAGTTGTAATTAAACATGTTATTTTGAAACATTGAAACCCATAAATTGGTGGCCTGTAATTACAAGTCACTAGAATAGTGGCAATAGTATTAATTTTTTTTAGTACTGCTGACTCTGTTACAATGTAGTATTGCACAAAGAGTTAACAGTTATTGACAACTGTCAACACTAAGGCTCGAACCCACCCATCATGCATGTGGAATGTTTTCTGGGACACCGGATGTCACTAGACCACAAGGTCTTTGGCATGTTAAAATCATTTCTAAAAATCGTAGTACAAAGTACTTTAGAAAATATACTTACTACATAGTATTCGAGTGATACTAAGATAATTTGTTATATTATTTTTGCTTAAATTTTACTTTGTAAAATATAATTAATTTATTACGTGTTGCACTATTGCTGATGATAGTATTTATGGTGGTCTACATATAAAGCTGAGAATGATGCCTACGTGATTCTTAGTTGTCAAAATTGGAATACTTGTAGTAGAAAAATATATTTTTAGTACTACGAGAAAAACATTTAATAAGTAATACATGTTGAAAAAGAGATAATATTAAAAAGTGTTGATAGTCAATGAAAAGTCAAACATACACTTCTTATAACTTCATTTTATTATCATTTATATATCATGAGAAAGTCTAGAAATAGATGTGCTTCCTCTTATATACTAGGTACAAATAAAAAGTTTGTGTTAAATATAAGTCAAAATTATTTATATTTGTACTGAAACTCTTAAAATAGCATTTCCACAATATTCAATATAAACTCAAAATCCAATCTTATATACTCACATTGAAGTTTTATGAGACAACAAAGGTAATTCATACTTTAGAATTTTTTTTAATATCTTATATGTTATATACAATAACATATATTTAAGATAACAACGGTTATACTGGATTGATTATATAACATTCCTACTTTTGGTTGCAATTATGTAACTTTCCCATGAAATCAATTAATCAAATATACCATCCACTACACGTGTCATATTCCATGCTTTGGATGAAATGTGTTTCCCTCAACATCTTTTAAGTATTATGAAATTTCCTTACCTTTTTACTTACTTAGCTCTTTGATTTTGTTTCGTTTCCACACAATATTCTACATATTCTACATAATAATAATAATGATAATAATAATAATAATAATAATAATAATAATAATATTAAAATTATATTATTATAATAAATATTATTATAAACATTTGATCTTTCTGCGAAAGTACAATACCGAAAGTGCTTAAAAGCAGCACCGTAAGGTGCTTAACATTTCGATAATTACCAAAAAGTTAAGCAACATAGGTGCTGCTATTAAGCACCTCTCGTAAGGTGCTTTGGAACTTGGAAGCACTTGACGAGAGGTGCTAGCTAGCTGCTTTTAAGCACCTCTTGTAAGGTGCTTCCAAAGTACCTCCCTTACGGATAATGTGCTTTCAAACCATCTTGTGAAAGATGTTTAATTGCAACATTTATGTTATATTTTTCTTTTTAAATTTTGTGGAAAATAAAGTATCATCTTTGAACTTCATATATTGGAATACATGATATATGTTGAAGGTATTAAAATAAAATATACATTATAATATAAACAATAACTTTTCAACCGAATAGGTTTATATTACGTACCTCAATTTTAACTAAACACAAGAATCTAATTAACATTTCTAACAATCGAATATTCCTTAAGATAATCTGACATTCCGTGAACCAAACGATCTCTTAGATTTGTCCGACAAATAAATTAGATAAGCAAATTAAAACGGGGAAGAAAAAGGTAAAGACGTTTAAAACGGATCTCCTGAACGTTTATGTATTTTCTCTCCGTTTCTATCCCTCACGGTACACATTACTTCACAAATCATATGTCACACATTTTTCTCCTCTCTCATTTTAATGATATTATATTAGTTTTCGTAATATTAGGAACCTAACTACGTTGATCATCAGACAATTAATTTAGTAACTAAATATTTTAAGTTTTATTATTTGTGAGAGTTGTCTATTAGCTTATTTGAATTGAATTAGTTGCAATGAGGGAATTAGTGTGGAAATGAATTGTAATTTCATGGGGAAGGAATAAACTGTTAATAAAGTAGGAATTCAAATTTCATTATTTATTAGGCATGAATATAATTATTGGAAATTGCAATTATAGTATTTGGTATATATGAAAATTGAAAGTCAATAAATATTATGAATACTAAAATGCCCGTGCAATTGCAATTCCTAAAGAAAGATGTAGGATTAATTATTATGGATGACAATTTAAAGATGTATTCCCATGTATTATGGAATTGCAATTCTTAGCTAGGGCAGAGATGTGATTTGCATTTAATTTCCTCCCACCAAACTTTGAAAAAATTTTCACTTCTTCGAATTAACCGAAAAAGAAATTACAATTCCTCTTTACCAAACATGCCATAATTAATCTAGACTGGTGCTCACACGGGCTTAGCTAGTTTGAAACTCGGCAGCGACAATGTGAGATTATGTCTAAAGTGGGCATATCCCTTGTGTGCACTGACATTTTGTCATGTCCGTTGAGTCACTGAGTTATCATGATTTACCTTCTTTCACATGCTCTGCCGGGTCGGGGCATATGAGGCGCTTAGAGTTGGATGTTCAACTTTTGGAAGTAATATAAACTAGTTTACCTTCTAGGGTAAATAACTGACTTTCCAGCCTCTCGATTACTGTGCCAGGGTTCTTTTATTATTGAAATTTCATATTTCATATATCATGTTAAATAATAAATATAACTTTTTCTTATATGGAGTATTTTGATTTTTTTCCTTATCTATATAATAAGACACCTACTTGTAACCTTGTCATCTACGCCAGTTGGAAATTAAACTGAGAAATGGAGATTTCTTCTGTAGGTAGCTCACGCTTGAGGTTGAGGCGTCGTCTCCTCCTCATCTTCAGCTGTATTATCCTAACCATCGGTCAATGCGGCGGCCCTTTGCTCACGCGCCTCTACTTCCTCCACGGCGGCAAGCGGGTCTGGTTCTCAAGCTGGCTCCAAACCGTCTCTTTTCCCGTCACGTTCATCCCACTCGCCGCCGCCTATTTCAACCGCCGCAAGACCCAAGGCCCCACCGCTAAGCTCACTTTCTTAACCCCCAAAATCTTCCTCGCCTCCGCGTTTATCGGCCTGTTATTAGGCATCGACGGTTACATGAACGCCTTCGGGGTATCGAAGCTCCCCGTCTCCACCTCGTCGCTCCTACTCGCCACGCAGCTCGCTTTCACCGCCGGTTTTGCGTTCCTGCTCGTCCGGCAGCGGTTCACGCCGTTCTCCGTCAACGCCATCGTGCTGCTGACGACCGCCGCCGCCGTGTTGGCCATCGGCGCCGACGGGGATAAGCCGGCCGGCGAGTCCACCAAGGATTATATCCTCGGATTCGTGCTCACGCTCCTCGCGGCGGCGCTCTACGGGTTCTTCTTGCCGTTGATTGAGTACACTTACAAGATGGGGAAAGAAGGGATGACGTACGCCTTCGTTCTGGAGTTGCAGTGCGTGATGTCCTTCTTCGCCACCGCTTTCTGCACCGTCGGAATGATCGTCAATAAGGATTTCCAGGTACTCTTCAATAACATTAAAAATTGCATCTTATGATACCCTCACCGGAAATTCTATTGACTATTGGTTCCTTAGTGATAACTCCTAGATTCCTAGGTAAAAACATAGGATGAAGAATCATTGTACTATATAAGACTAATAATTGAGTTTCACAACAGGGTAACGTGAGAATAATCTCTCAAAATGAGGGATTTTTTGTGTAAATTGATCAAAAGTCTAATCTATGCTGGTTAATTATAATTTACTCATCCATAAACGTCGAGGTGTAGGGGTATATGTGGTGAACGATTTCACCTTTAGTCACAAGAATTATACCTAATCTGATAGACTTTTTGTGGCATTAGCCTCCCACCTAATTACTATAGGGTCACTATAATTTACCCATTTACTATCAAAGAATTTAAGAATTTCGTATTTTGTGGATAAAGCCGTAAAGTTACTTCCTAGAGCAATCACAATAGTAGTTGTTTCACTGTTTTTGAGAAAACATGATTTATGTGGGAAGGAGAGAGGGAGAACACAGAATGCCTGATTAGAGAGAGAAAAGGGAAGGAAAAGGTAATTGTGTGTGCGTGTGCTGCACAGATCATGCCCAGCCAGGCGCGTGTAGTTCATGTGTCCACTAATGCTTCAGAGCTCTATTTTCTTATTTATTTTAGTTTCGTCAGATCTGTTTGTTTCAAATTTTCTTTTTCTCTTTTTCCATTTTTTTGTTCTTTATTTTCTCCCCTCACATCTCACAAATCATTTCAAAAAAGTTCACTATTGAGATTGCTCTTAGAATTTTTAATTTCTAACTCATCTCACTTTATTCGGTTACGGCGCCTTGATTCCGTTTTGTTCAGACTTCAAAAGAGTTAGGAATGCTTCACATGACTATGGCCCAGACACGGCACCTACCAAAGTTGTTTATTAATAATATGTTTGACTTATGTGACCGAGGAATTGTAAAAAGAATTGACATATAATTCTTCCGACATGAAAATAATGATTCATTCATTATTTCATTTCATCAGACATATAATTATCTATTTTATTAATAAAATGTACTGTAATAGTTGTCTCGTGAATAGTTTACAGTTGACAGATAGGAAATATAATAAACATGGGTAGCAATAGCTAACCAGATCAGATAGCCCACTGAATAGACAGCTCTGTCTGGATCGTTGGAAATATTTTGCCATTTTCAATTAATTGTTAACGTGAGAGTAACAGGAGGGAGGTAGAGGTGGGACCGGTATGGGAGTGAGGATAGTATTTTATATGGGTATTTTTTTTATAAAAACAAATGTGTGGATATATTGTGTTATCCGTATATTTGTAGAATTAAAAAGTACAAAAAATGAAGAGAATATATGGGGAAATGATTTTTTAATCCCTTGGTTGTACTTATAGTGTAGAATTAATCTTTAAATTATTGGGGTGTAAAATTAATTTCTTAATTTTGTAAAGTTGTGTTTCTAGGTTTTTTTTTTTTTTCTTAAAAAAAGACAAGAGTCTTAATTTGACAGGGTCTTTTTGGTCATCTTCTTCTTCCTATATACGGAGTACCATTTTGGGCCAACATAAAAAAAGTGTGAGAATTATTCTAAGACTCAATTGATTCCCAAAGTTATTCTTACACTTTTTTTAACTGGGGATGAAGAAACCGAGGGTTAGTCAAGTAGGCAGTTAACAATTTTTATTATGCAAGATTAATAATGCTACATGAAAAAAAAATAAAAATTTTACGAGACTAATTTTACACTTTTAATAACTTTGGGACCGATCCTACGCTATAGGTATAACTTTAAGGAGCGAAAATATCATTGCCCTTATATATATATATATATTTATATTGAATGCACTTATATATATATATATATACATTGAACAAGAATATAGGGATGGATGAATATTTGATGATAATATAAATCAGAATATCACCAGAACATTTCAAATGCCCTAATAAATCACCTTTATAGTTGGGACCATCACTAGAAGTGGCCTTCATTTTCTTATCTAGGATAAAGTTTAATTGACCACAATTGTATAAAATGACAATACAAGATGCTGTCATAAATTAATTTACGAAATCACTAGAAATTCTTGTAAATTTGTCCTTATCCACAATCAACCAACCAGAAATTAACTGAGTTGTCTGTGAAAGCATGAATTCTGATCTCCTAAACTATTGTTGTATTTGGCAGGCAATTTCATCGGAGGCAAGAGGATTCGACTTCAAAGAAGGAACATACTATGTGGTCGTAATATGTAGTGCCATCGTATGGCAACTACTTCTCCTAGGAATGGTGGGTGTGAGTTGCTACGGTTCGTCCCTTCTCTCCGGCATTCTACTCGCCACCTTACTCTCCGTCACGGAGGTGTTGGCCGTCGTCTTCTTCAAAGAGAAATTTGGAGCCGAGAAGGGCGTTTCTCTTGCCCTCTCCCTCTGGGGATTCACTTCATACTTCTATGGTGAAATAAAAAACAATAAGACAAGCACGGAGGATAGTCAAACAAAAGATGATGACGTTGATAATAATAATAATAATAATGATGTTCTTTTAGATGCTTAAAATGCTCATAGTTTACTAAGATTATGTATGTAATCCTAGCAATGTGTTTGATAAATAATTATTAATTGTAAGATTGAGAATCAAATTAAATGCATACCAATTATATTTTGTTGGATCTCAACAGTGCATTATGCTTATTTTTCAATAAGTTCTAAGCATGTTTAACCACAGAGTTATTTGGTGATCTATTGCCATATACCAATTGGTGATAAATAGGTAGATATTAACCATTTAACCACATTGCTCGATAGTAAGTCACAATACTCCATCTTGAGTTGAGCATGGACTGAACTTGGCTAATATCCGATTAGGCTTAGACTTGAGCCTTAAAAAAAACTTACATACAAGTTCAGGTCTAAACTTAGGCCTTAAATTTCTTTAGCAGATCTAGACCTAATTTTTGAAAGCGACAAATTATTGTGTGGATCATGGTCCACATAATGTTGTGTGGATCATAACAAAAAGTACATTTTTAATATACAATGTATATTTTTAATATATAAAAGTACATTATTTTTATACTGAATGTACATTATTTGATAATATAGGCGTGAATCATGATCCACACAAATGATTGTTCTAAAGCTTGGCTCTTTGTTTAGTATATAGGATTCCACTCTCCCATTGGTCAAAAAGTATTGATTCTACAGCCATTCATTCAGGGCCCAAATTCCTCAAGCAAATGTTCATACCAGTTAATGATGATTACGCGACTACTGCAAATGAAATATTCGATCTATTGGCAACATAATGGGTTGTAAGTTGTATGTGGATGGAGGAAACTTAATGGTGAAATTTTGGATTTTGTATAAAAATTTGGTGAGATTTTAAAGCTTAAATTCTTTTTAAATTTAAAAAAGTTTACATATCAAGACTTTTGTCAATTAGAAAATTCTTAAACGGAGCGATTAGTTACAATGCAGTATATGTTCATATACCGAACACACAGAGGATATATCGAACCCATAACCTCATATGGGAGTACAACTTGGTGCCACTAGACCACAATGTTTTGACACTCCTTTTTTATTTCAATTCAACGGATTTTTCTACTCTCTACACAAAACGGCAATTAGTAAACCAACCTAATCAAATATGTTTTCTCAAAATTCCATTATCCATTTTATTGCTTTCGTTATGCAATTCTAGGGTTTATTTACACCTTGTTACATAAATTTTCAAAAGCAAATTTTGAATTTGGTCATATAGGATTTATTGATGATGATGATGATGGTTGTGGCGGCGGCGGCGACGGCGGTGGTGGTGGGTATAAATACTTTGGACTTTATACTACTTATTCCCTTTCAATTCCCATGTATATCAAACATAGGAATTGAAATTCCCAGTAATTTTATTCCTGCAAACCAAACATTGGAATTTAAATTACCCCTTTATTCAAGCATTATATTATTCATCTCCCATGGATTTGCAATTCATTTCCCACCTAATTGCTTCCCTCTAACCAAACACCAAGGTAGGCTCAGGTCATAAAGATGTTATATTTAGAAAAACAAAAATAAAGGTTGTGTATGTACTGGTATGTCATAATATTTCCAAACTTTGATTTATGAGAAAGCCCGCCTTGTAATCCTAACCTGTAAAGGATCATAATTACGTAAATTAGTTTAAGATGTCCATAACTAACCAGCTCAAACCAAGAAGACTGATATACAATTTTCACGGGGAGTTGAATTTTAAACCTTTGTAGTTACCAAGCTAGTTGTCTCACTAACTCAATTGGGGTTGCCCTTAATATTTTCAAACTAAAATATCCAAAACAAACAAAAAAAAAACAAAAAAAAAACAAAAAATTACAATTTCAATTTTCTTTTTGAAGTTGGAAAATATCTAATCCTGTTCTTAAAATGGGAAATGGTGGATGATCGTCATTACCCATTTTTATTGTAATGTCTTTTGCTTCCGTATTTAGCTTTAATTTGTCTTTCCCAACACTCTAATTTTGTTCTCCAACTTTTTTTTCCATTTAAAGAATGAAGATCCTAATTCTCCACTTTAGTTTCCAACTTTAATTATTCGGTAAGAATTTCCAATATAGAATAATATATTATATATTATATATTAATTAAGTAATTGATGTGGTCTAGTGGCACCCGGTGTCCCAGTTTACACTCCCACATCGATGATAGTGGGTTCGAGCCTCAGTGGAGGCAATTGTCGACTCTTTGTGCTTCAGTAGGATTTGTGATCAAATAAGTCAATTGACTGATAGGCTAACTAGTTTGGTACAACTAATCGTAATCAAATAAGTCAAAATTGACTGATAGGCTAACTAGTTTACCAAACTGAGCCTTAATCAATTGAAGTAACTTAGTTATTCAATGCCAAGCACATTGTGCTCAGATGACACATCGTGGCTCTTCTTGAGAGGGGGGGTATTGACTCTTTGAGATGTAAGCATGTAGCGGATACAGAACCAGATACTACCTTGTAATAGAGTAGATAATATAAACCGATTATTTGTCTATAATGGTTGCACACAGGCTTCCCATTGATAGAATATATTACACCATCTAGTATTCAAGAGAGAAGTGATGGACAAAACGACTAACAAACAAAAAATATCAAACGAGAAGTGGTGGACAAAACGACTAACAAACAAAAAACATCAAACTATGATAGAGATAAGATATCTCGATCATTCTAAAATTTCCGCAACTACAAGGTTAAGCTTCTCATAGTTTAAACATTATTAAGCTTATGTTAAATCATATATTTATATTAAACATATATTCTCAATTGGAAGAATGAAATTGTTTGAAAATAGAAAGAATATATTCCATTAGTCCATTACTAGATAGGAATGCATCGTATGGCGTATGAAAACTCTTGAGACAAAACGCTTCGTATTTTGGACACATTCCTCTCTCAAAACATTTCAAAATGCTTGGGTTGTCATAATTTAAAAAATTTCAAAACAAAAATGTTCCTATTTTTGAAAATGCATGAGTCTAATTCAAAAACAAATAAAATTTTGAGGTAAAAAGAAATATGAGTCCTTATTTTTTCATTTAATTCCTATATAACTTCAATATCTTTTTACATCATATAATAAGTAGTCCTGATTTGTGGGAAATGTAATGGATAGATAGTGCTTAGAGCATCAATATCAGTTTAGTTTTTTACATAATTCTTTAAAAGTAATATAGGAGAGATAGAGAACGCCTAATTGGAGTTGCTGCACGAAATACGTATAGTTTCACACGTTTCCTGACAATCTACACTTTTCCAAAAATTCTCCGTTGTAGATGAAACTTCTTTGACCCTGTTACAGGTAGTATCTGTCCATATACTTTCTCAATCTACTGAAGCCCAACAAAGTCAACATTGCCCCCACTGAGGCTCGAAACCCATGACCTCCCACTAGGGAAAATCACTTCATGCCGCTTGACCACAAGACCTTTGGCTTGTAGATGGAACTTAATTTTATACAGATAAAGAATTGCCCCAACACAAATTGCTTTTAATTTCAATTCTCGTATTGAGAGTGACCTCAGCTCCCACATTGTTGTTGATTCCCACCTGTTGTTACTCCCTTTTCTGCCTGCCATTTTATCCGATACTTTTGACGACGTCAATTGTTTTGTTTTTTTTCCTTCTTATTTTTCAAAATTTCTTTTCAAATGATGAACTAAATAGATCAGTCAAATTACCTTTTAAAAAAATAGATTAGTCAAATCAATTCTCACTATTTACATATAAGCATATTTTCTCATATATATATATATATATATATATACTTCCCTACTAAAATACATTTCCTAAATCTATTTTTACCGCACCAAACAATGAAATTAAATTCCTATTCTATTCCTTGCATATTCCATTCTTAATGAAATATAATTCTTATTCCATCAAAATTCATTACGTGAACCGAATGTGTTGTTAACGGTACTATATATAGAATATATATATATGTAACAATAAGAGTTTCTTGAAAACTCATTAAAAGATTTCTGGAAGTATTAGAAATAGGCGATATATATACACACACACACTAGTATTTCACGCGCATTGCGTGACTGGCCAAACTAGGTTAGTGTCATCTGACCATCGGTGGACGGCCAAGGAAGCCCGATGGATGGCTGAAAGGCCCCACAACCATTGACTTGTGAGCATGGTCGGATTTTAGAGCGTGCAAGATGTGCAACTGCACAGGGTCCCAAAATTTTGGGGCCCCTAGTCCAGCTCTGACCTAATAGTTAGTATATGTATTTATATGATTATATTGGTCCAAAATTAAGTTTTTATTTTGCATTTTTCCTCTGCAATTTTTCTTGAATTCGCATTTTATTTATACTTTGATAGGGCCTCACTTAGTTACTAGCACAGGGCCACGCAAAAAAAAAAAAAACCGGCCCTGCTCAGGAGCGGTTCGTCGGCCATCTACTAGTGGTATGCTATGGCTCCTAGGGGTTCAACAATTCCCATATGGCCGAGATCCGTTGATGGGGTTGTCACCTTTACATTCTGGGCGTACTGTACCTCCCCCGTTTTTCCTTGATTATGCTACATATCCAGTTACGAAATACACCCTTAGGCTGTCATTATCCCTGCAAATTTTGCATTGGACTCGTCCAGTCGTCCCTGCAAAGACCACTCTTCTCTTGCTTAAACTGACTCCTTTCTAGTCAAGCCACCTCCACTTCAATTATCATTTGGGACATGCCGCCCTCTAGGCCCCATCAAATACTAATTGTACTTACCTTAATAAATTATTTACCAAAAATAATTTACTAAATTAAATACTATATATTAAACCAAATATATTTTACTATATAAATGGAGTATCATTTACATATTTTCTTAGACAAACATATCTTTATTAGAAATACATATAGATAAAATATATATCTAATAAAAAATAATAATTAAATCTTCTTAATATTAACATAAAAACTAAATTAATAATTAGTCATTTTAATTTAATAAAGATTATATGATAACCTAGTGGGGTAGCTCAAGTGGCAAGTGAGCTCTTTTTGTAGGGAGGAATTTCGGGAGAACCCGGGTTTGATTCTCACAAGTGATGATTCCCCTTGGGCCAGCTCTTGAACGGACGGAGAAAAAAAACCCTGTAGATTTATCAAAAAATAAATAAATATTATATGGTTTATGTTATTAAGTGTCAATGTTTGACACGTACTTATTTTTACGCATCATGTGTATAAATATTAGTACAAACAATAAAGTGTAATAAAA
>CM008336.1:40749873-40761518 GCA_002525835.2 Ipomoea batatas | reverse complement strand
TAACTCGGCCAAATTCGGCCTAGTTGGCCGAGTTAGGCGCTAGGCGGTCGGCCACCTAGGTGGACGCTTAGGGAGCAATTCGCCTCGGTCTAGGAGCGCCTAGCACCTAGGCGGCCTAGGCAGGGATTTTTGCAACAGTGCGTAGAATGATGCGTTTTATCACGTATATTGATGAATTTTAAGTGAATATGTGCATTTGGTTATAGTGTGGAATTGTGTGTTTTATCGGTCCTCTAGTGCATTTTAGTACGTAGAATGGTATGTTTTGTAACATATATATATTGCGCGTTGATTTGATGACGTGATCTGATCTAATGGCTGAAAATAGGCTGCACGGCCACACCTAATGACCAGGCCGCACCTGGTGATGACTATATGTGTGTGTGTGTGTATTAAAATTCCCTATGAAATGCATAAATAATGATATTTGTTGTCTTTTTTTTTCATTATTTTTTATTCCTCCATTGTTTAAAAATATGAGAGGAAAAATGCAATATGTTTTATGATTAATTATGTATTTAAATCCAATAACAAAAGTAAATAAGTAAACAAATTCATTTATCTAATAATAGAGTACAAAAGGTACAGTCATCTTATGTGGTGCAACTGGGTGCCACTATACCACTGTTACATGACACCTTAAATATTTCAACAATGTATATTTGTAGCGAATTACGGTAAGTGATCTAGTTGGTATTGAAAGAATAAGGATATTATGCACTAATTTAATTTGAAGTTGCTTTTATATAATATATATATAAGTATATAAAGGTGTACTTAAAAAAAAAGTGTATAAAGGTAAATACTCCCTCCGTCCCATTTTACCTGTCTTACTTTCCTTTTTAGTTTGTCCCAAAATAATGTCTTCTTTCTAAAATTGAACATAACTATCATTCTACATTTTCCAATTTACCCTTTTGACTTTTCAACTTTTTAGACCATTAATGAGACAAGTACAATTGTACTTTGTACAAATTACATCTACTTTTGAAGGGCAAAATTGGAAAGTTAGTATCATTTGTTATGTTGCATTAAAACCCGTGCAAAAAGTAAATGAGACACACAATTAGGGACGGAGGGAGTATTAAATAAAGAATATAATAGTTATTAAAAAACAAAAATTCAAATTTTCACTTAAAGGTGACATTCTCTATGCACGGTAACTAAGCACTTTTGCTCAGGTTGTTCCCAGACTGTCGGTGTTGTCTTTTCTTTTTTTAGAATAAGAAGAGGACAACACTAAGGGGGTGTTTGGTTGGATGGAAAACATTTTCCATGAAAAATATTTTCTTACAAGTTGAAGAAAATGATGTTTTATGTTGTTTGGTTGGATGGAAAACAATTTCCATGGAAAAAGTTTTCATTAACAATGAGAAAATATTTTCCTAACAAATCATATGTATTTTGTTTTTCATGGAAAACTAGTATTACAATTTTGCCCCCACCAAACTTTATTAATTACTCTTATTATTATAATATTATTATTATTAGGTGTAGGGTTATTTATGTCATTACACTCATTATTCCTCATCTTTCCAAATCCAAAAAAAAATGGAATTCATATTTCTAGTAATTTCTTTTCCACCAACCAAACAATAGAATCCATTTTCATAGTAATTTGTTTTCCATGAAATTTGAACCCCATTTTCTTCAAATATTTTTCAGTGAACCAAACCCGCTGTAAAAGTCAAATCCCGATTGATCTCTGCCCCGTAGTTCTTCTTCCATAGGCGACTTGCATCTGGGACGACCACCTTCCCTATCTAGTCTTTTCCCCGTTGCATGGAAAAGCTAAACTGGGGGCGGTAGTAATGGTGGTTAACGGCTATATATATATATATGGGATTCCGAATGGGTTTTGTCCATCATATATATTCGATGGGATCGTATGTCGTTGTATTAGCCTTTCTGTGTTTTTTCTGTTGTAACGTTATTGGAGCGAGCAAAGACAATTGTCTCAGACACGGACATCCGCCGGTTACTCGAAACCGGACCTTAGTCTCCGCCGGCGGTAACTTCGCGTTGGGATTCTTCCGCCCCGGAAACTCCTCGTATTCCTTCCTAGGAATATGGTATAACACCATCAACAACACCGTGATCTGGGTGGCCAACAGAGAATCTCCTCTGCCTCAAGATTCTGAAGCCGTTTTCACACTCGGGGGCGATGGGAATTTGCTGCTTTTGGATGGCGAAAGAAATGCTATATGGTCCACCAATATCTCCGGCGGCGGCGGCGGAAACTCCTCCTTCGCCCAACTGCTAGACACGGGAGATCTCGTTCTGAAGCAGGGCGAGAAGCGTGTTTGGGAAAGCTTCAATGGCGATGATAGCGATACATTAATGGCGGGGATGAGGCTAAAGGTAAACAAGAAAACCGGAAAACGGAACGTGATAAGATGTTGGAGTAGCAGTGATGATCCCCGGCCAGGGAAATTCTCCTTGGGAATTGATCCTAAAGGGTCTCCTAAAATTTTGATTTGGAAAGAAGATGTTCCTTATTCTAGGAGCAATTTGTTCCAGGATGGGTTTGTTTACTATAGGTACTTTCCAGAACTGGGATACTCTGCATATTATTCTTTTGCTACAAAAAATCATAAAGAATATTTAAGCTATGGATATAATAATGACATCTCATATCACCCAAGGGCCATCTTGACTCCGACCGGCCATCTTCAGTTAATGTTAAGGCAAAAAGGAAGAAGAGAAAATAAATGGGTGATACTGTGGCAGGTGCCATCCACCAAGTGTGATTTATACTCACACTGTGGTTCATTTGGGGTTTGTGAGCAACACGGTTCACACTCGGTTTGCAGTTGCTTGAAAGGGTTTAAACCAAAATCTCAGAAAGATTGGGATAAGGGGAAGTATGAAGCAGGGTGTGTGAGGAGTGTAGAGTTGGGGTGTGGGGAAGATAGTGATGAATTTATGAGGTTGGGGTTGATGAAATGGCCTGATCATTCATATTCCATGGGGAAGATGAGGTTTATGGAATGTAAATTAGAGTGTTCCAGGAATTGCTCCTGCACCGCTTTTGCGCATGCAAATATCACTCCTAACTCTGAGGCCAATTGTATAAATTGGTTTGGCGACTTGGTCGATTTGACGCATAAATATTCAGCTGGTTTTAACGATTTCGGCCAAGATCTCCATGTTCGAGTTCATGCATCTGAGCTAAGTAATAAACGTCTTTGTCTTTTCTTTCTACTCTTGAATTTCTTTGGCTGCCATTGACGAAAACGGACAGGTTAGGTGGAACTTCAGTCCAGGCCCGACCCATTTTAGGCTGCTTTGGTCTGGTCCATTTGCTATAATATGAGGACTATGATTAGTTCGTTTTATATTACAGACACACCTAGACTTTAATTTTTAGTCTACGGATTGGCATGGCCCAACCCGTTGACTTGTACACCTTTTGAAAGGTATAATATGCATATATACTTGAATGAAGTAGTGACCCATGTGATTATCATATTAGAAACGAGTTAATACCAAATTAAATATAGTCATCGACTATAGTAATTTTACTTAATTTAGTCCTAAATGATTTTTTGTGTTAAATTTAGTGTTCGATTTTGATGATTTTACACAATTAATTATTTGTTAAAAATTCGGTTAATTATTGATTGATAGAAATATGGTCCTAATGGGTAATTTCTCATCCTTCACCCCATTTGGATTTTTACGTGGATCTTAATAAGGGGAAGAAGAAGGAATTATCCCAAATGTGATGAAGGATGGGAAATTACCATTAGGATCTTATTTCTAACCGTCCACTAACAGAATTTTTAACAAATGACTAAATTGGGTCAAACCATCAAAGTCGAGGACTAATTTGAGCACAAAAAGTCATTTAGGACTAAATTGAATAAAACCACGTCGAGAACTATAATGAGTATTAACTCTATTAGAAACAATGAAACTGAGTTTGTGTCAATTAAATAGTTATGTATTCACTATTTAACTATCTAATTGCTCAAAATAGCTATGAACATGTATTATATTGTAACAGAGTCAGTAGTACTCAAAAAAAAAAAAAAACTATCTAATTGCTCAACTAGCATATCAATTAGTAATTATTACTATACAATATTTTAATGTTTTAAAAGTTTATTTGTTTCAAATTGAAAAAATCTCTTACTACTTAGTAAGCTAGTAGCCTAGTAGTTAATACTTGCAATTTGTAAACTTTTCTTATTAATGTTATTACATTATTGATTATTGATTTCTTTAATTTATTGATTAAGTTAAATACTAACAAATAAATATATAAACCTGTAAAGCTATTTTAGAAAGAAAACATAAATTAAATGAGTCGATATATAATTTTAAATATTATTTCTATTTTTCAATATTTAGGGCTATGGTCCAAAATTAAAAAGGTCCATGGCGGGTCGGGCCATGTCGACCCAAACTCACTCATTTGATACCTCTATTCGGGGCCACAGAGAGATTATAGAAGAGTTAAATCGTAGTGAGTTAGTACACCCTTAAATGGGAAGATTCGTGTCCGATGCCTACAAGGAGTCACCCTCACAAGATGGTGAAACTTCACATTGCGATTGTCATGATTCAATCTTGCGTCTTTTAAGTGCAATCTTTCACCTTGGAACCAAATGAGTTACCCGTGAGGGTTACTTTTGAATTCTTAACTCTTAATTAATATGGTTGTTTTTTTTTTTTTTTTGAATGCTACTGACTCTATTACAGTGTAGTATCTGTTCATAAACTACTTTCTCAACCTACTGAAGAACAAAGAGACAGCAACGCCTCCGCTGAGGCTCGAACCCACCACCTCCCGTATACAGGGAAGGGTTTGATGCCACTGGACCACAAGGCCCTTGGCAATTAATATGGTTGTTGAGGCATTATATTAATGATTTAGAAATGTGTTAATGCAGATGGAAGCGGTGGAAATGGACATTCAGCTTACAAAAACAAAGGTGTTGTTGCAGTAATAGGTGCTTCAGTGTTTGCATTCTTTCTTATTACTGGATTCGTGTACTTTACAAGGAAAGGTATACACATTTTTTTTTCCTGTCAATTCAATTAAGTTAGTATATGTTCTTTTTTCAAAAAAAAAAGAAGTTGGTATATGTTCAATCATATCCCTAATTTATGTGTAAACACAGGTTGGGTATGTAAAAAGTCTACAATGTCAACTGCAACCCCTGTTGCAAAGGATGATATAGAGTTGCAACAGCTTAGCTTACAGAGTATAATTGATGCTACAAACAACTTTGATTATGCAAACAAACTCGGAGAGGGTGGTTTTGGCCCGGTTTATAAGGTAATCATTGTATGATAAATGTTTTACATATATACAATGACTATTCTTTATATATATTGGAGTTGAAGGTTATAATGTTATTTTTGCTTTAGGGGTTTTTATCCGAATTTGGGATGGTAGCAATCAAAAGACTATCCAAGCAATCATCTCAAGGTCAAGAGGAGTTCATGAATGAGCTGAAACTAATTGCAAAGCTACAGCATACAAATCTTGTGAGTCTATTGGGCTGTTGCATCGAAGATGAAGAGAAAATATTAATTTACGAGTACTTGTCTAAGAGAAGCCTGGACAACTTTTTGTTTGGTACATTTGATATCTTTTCTAAAACTTAAATTATGAGGTTTCATTTAATGGGAGACTTGAGTCACTTACTTAAATTCTCACTAACAAAATCTATCTTTATGTTTTTCTCAGATACATTTCAAAAAGAAAATTTAGATTGGAGCACACGCTTTCAGATAATAGAGGGCATTGCTCAAGGAATTCTTTATCTTCACAAGTATTCTAGACTAAAAGTCATTCACCGAGACTTAAAACCAAGCAATATTTTACTTGATGAAACAATGAAACCCAAAATATCAGATTTCGGAATGGCAAGAATTTTTGGAATTGATCAAACTCATGCGAAAACAAACCATGTGGTTGGAACATAGTAAGTGATGTAGCTAGAATGTACTTTTGATTAAGATTTGATTCAATTGATATCTTTCATAAGTACAAAATCAAATATATATTGGTCCCCAATTATTGCTTCTATAACTAATATTCCTTTCTTTCTTGTAGCGGCTACATTCCACCTGAATATGTATTGCACGGGCAATTTTCTGAAAAATCTGATGTATTTAGTTATGGAGTGTTGTTGTTAGAAATTGTTAATGGTCGAAAAAATTCTACTTTTTTTCATACTCAACTTTCAGTCACCCTCATAGGATGGGTACGCATTCTAAGTAACTTCATGATTTGGATATATAAATTATATGCACAAGATCGAAACATATATATGTTACAACTTCATTTAATTTTCTTTGTATTAGGCATGGCTAAACTGGAAAAAAGGACAACTACTTGAATTTGTTGATCCAGCAATAAGGGAATCATACCACTTCCTCAATATCGTAAGGTGTATTGAAGTGGGACTTTTATGTGTCCAAGCTATTCCAACAGATAGGCCAGCAATGCTTGATGTAGTTTGCATGTTGAGCAATGATCCTGAAACACCAATTCCAACAATTAAAGAGCCTGCATATGTTTCTAGCAATTCCATTGCCATTAGTTCTACTTCTCATCCAAAGTCAAGCGGTTCTAGCTCCAAAAATGAGGTTACAGTTAGTATTCTCGAGTCTCGATAATGGAGTTGACATTTCCTTTGACTTTAATATGAATTTTTCATCATATGGTTGTATTGAGATACGAAATATATTGTTTTTATAAATAAAAACTTGTTTGAGTTTAGAGATGATAAGGAAACAAGAATTATGTAGAAATATATATCTAAATTTAAATAAAAAACTAATAAGAGTGAATGTAGGTTAATTTTTTTTTATTTATGTTCGTTTTTTCATTACTTTTTTGGTTAGTCCGGCCCAGCATTTGTTGCAACATATTGTTAGAGCTGTTCGAAAGTTTTTATGTTCTTACAAGACAATCATCGGTGAATAGAGTATATCTTCCTCAGGCAAGAAATCGATTTGTATTTCCCTCCCTCGTATATCATTTGCGTATATATATATATATAATCTTAATCTTAATTAATTGTTTTTTTTTAATAATTAACACTTTAATTTTGTGATTTAGTCTCTAGGTTTTTGTTGAACATGGTGAAATGGCCTTCAGGATTTCATCAGCTATACTAGGGTCCTTCGTTTAAAAAATTACGAATTGGTATTATTATTCACATCCACCCCTCCGCCAGAGAGATGCGGAGCTTCTTCCAGGTGGAATGTGAATATTAATTACTGCCATCCATCTAACGCTCAACACTTGATTACAGCCGTTGATTGTAATTTTTAATTCGCGGTTGATTATGTTTGAATTCACGCATTGAAGGGTATAAAAGAAAAAAAAAATAAAGAAAAACTACGAGGCTCCCTAGCGACCCCCTCCCGAGCCGGTGACGATGAGAAAAGTTGTGCTCTTTAAGGTTTAAAGTTATGCACCTACGACGTGGAAGTAGTAATTTCCAATTTTTAATGATCAATGATTCATAGTTGTGCACCTTATGCTTTAAATTCATGCACCTTATGCTTTAAATTCATGCACCTTAAAGAGGAAAGTTTTGCTCCTTAAGGTTTAGAGTTATGCACCTACAATGTAGAAGTAGTACCCCGCTAGTGTGTGTGTGTGTATATATATATATATATATATATATATATATATATAAATCCCTAATTTTAATAGACAACCCTAAGATTACGTTTACTTTACTTTTGACCATCCATAATGCATCGAATCCAAATTGTGGAATATTGGCTCATTTCAATTCAAAGTCACTTGTCCCTCATCAACTTGGGTCCTTAGACGTTTGCGGAACGAAAGGGGTGAAAAAAAAATTAAGTTTTACAATTTTTTAATGGTAACATTCTATGGGGTTTCAAGATTACTATAACAAAAAATCAAATTTATCAGTGAAAATTTTGTAATTAAATTAATGGAATCGTTTGATTCAAATACTGAAATTAAAATCGTAATTAATTAGAATTAAATACTTAGTGATTGTAATGAGTTTCAAAAAAAAAGTTATTTTGTTTTATAATATATAAGAACTTTTATCAGTTTATATTTGCAAATAAAAGATCCACTATATAAAATTTTATTCATACTTTTTAGAATCATGCTAAAGACCATATAATTACCATTGCCTATTAGTTACTTGACATATCATATTTTTTATTAGATATGTGGATTCCTTAGTAATTCAGAGTAAGATAAGCTAATTTTCCTATAATCTATAGATAAGAATTAGAATAAAAATAAATAATTAATTAATTAAAATAAAAATAAATATATATACATATAAATATATGGACAATGACCTTTTTAATTTTTTACAAAATTTATTCTTCTTTTTATTTCATTGTTGAAAACTAGGTGATTTTAGAATTATTAAAAGATTTGAATCCAATACTAAGATAGTAAAAGTAGGCAAAGAAATATGATAATAAATATTAAATCCGATAGTGAAGTACAAAAGTCTCCTACTAATGATTTTCAAAACAAAAAATGTCCCCAACTGAACGCAACCTAAATTGGTAAGAAATTGAACCCTAAAACTTGAGGATCTCGATGCTTAGCAGTGACACAAACTAAACGTGCTTAGAGAGTTAGGGTTGGCTATAACGTTAAAGATTTGGAAAATGATTATTTCTCTACTTTTTTTTTTAATCCCCTAGCTACCCCTTCTTGAATCTTGATGGTATTAACTTAAAGGGCATGCATTAATTTTTTTTTTTTTTTAAATTGATTAGTCAAAGCATTTTTATTGGTAAAAAATATTCCTAATTCGAACCAAAAGATACAATGAAAATGAAGGGGTGTATAGCATGATTCTAAAGATTTTATGTTGGCCTTAAAAAGTATTATAAGACTGCTAATGTGTAAAAAAATTCTATTGGATTATAACTATTTATTTATTTTAACTTCTAAGTGTATTTATATGAAAATGACATAAAAAAAGATTTATTCAAACCTTATTATTACTTGATAGCAACTTCTATGTGTCAAAATAGAAAAATCATTAATAGACTACAGTCATTTATTTATTTTTACACGTAAAAAAAGATATTAAAATTTTCTATAACATTAGTTGGTATTAATCAAATAATTGATAATTGACTTGATAATTATAAATTTTTAAGTTTGACAAATCACACGTTTTTGTGTCTTCTATATTAATAGTACTCCGTAATAAAATTAAGTAATTATAACAAGGTATCCTATATTTTCCTACAATAATTTTTTTTTTTTTTGAGAATATATTTCCCTACAATAATAAAATTTGTACATTATTAGTTAATCGATTTAAAAATGTCATTTTATGCTATTTTTCTCAACAATATGTAGTCTCATATTTTACACACAAAATTTTGACGTAGACACTTGTATTAAGACTCACATTAAAAAAAGTATTATTAATGCATGTCACATCAGAGAGTAAAATTTGAAAATCCATATAGTAAAAGTCATTTAAGTATATGCCAATACAAAGGAAAATAATATATTCATTCTCATGAAGTATAACTCGGGTCATGTATACAAATTTTATTGAATAAATAAAAGTGAATAAATAAAAGCAGTACCCACTTTATTATTTAAATTAATATGACACCTCCGTAGAGAGTAAACAATGGGGTAGAAAGTTGGAAGACATGTAGTGTTAGAAGAAGAACAAGAAGACGACAACGCTAAGTCAAATCCGGATTGACTTTCATAGACTTCCATCTGGGACCACCTTTCCTATCTAGTCTTATCCCCCTAATGCCCCTATAGGTACGTGTTGCATGGAACTGGGGGCGGTAATGGTGGTTAACGGCCGAGGGTGGCGATATATATATATGGGATGGGTTCGTTGCGTTCCCAATGGGTTTTGTCCATCATCACTTGTTAATTCGATGGGATCGTATGTTGTTGTATTAGCTTTTCTGTGTTTTTTCTGTTGTAACGTTGGAGCGAGCAAAGACAGTTGTCTTAGACACGGACATCCGGTTACTCCAAACCGGACCTTAATCTCCGCCGGCGGGAACTTCGCGTTGGGATTCTTCCGCCCCGGAAACTCCTCTTCTCCTTCCTTTCTCGGGATTTGGTACAATTCCATCAACAATACTGTGATCTGGGTCGCTAATAGAGAATCTCCTCTGCCCCCTCAAGATTCCCAAGCCCATTTCACACTCGGGGACGATGGGAATTTGCGGCTTTTGGATGGCGAAAGAAATGTTATATGGTCCACCAATATCTCCGGCGGGGCCGGCGGAAACTCCTCCGTCGCCCTACTGCTAGACACGGGAGAGCTTGTTGTGAAGCAGGGCGAGAGCATCGTTTGGGAAAGCTTCAATGGCGATAGCGATACATTAATGCCGGGGATGAGGCTAAAGGTAAACAAGAAAACTGGAAAACGGAGCTTAATCAGATCTTGGATAGGTAGTGATGATCCCCGGCCAGGGAAATTCTCGTGGGGAATGGATCCTAAAGGGTCTCCTCAGCTTTTGATTTGGAAACAAGATGTTCCTTATTCCAGGAGCAATTTGTTCCAGGATGGGTTTACTTACAGTAGGTACTTGCCACAACTGGGATACTCTGCATATTACTCTTTTGCTACAAAAAATGATGAAGAATATTTCAGCTATGGATATGCTGACACCTCATTTCAACCAAGGGCCATCTTGACTCCGGGCGGCCATCTCCAATTACTGTTAAGGCAAAAAGGAAGAAGAGATAATCAATGGCTGATACTGTGGCAGGTGCCATCCACCAAGTGTGATTTATACTCACACTGTGGTTCATTTGGGGTCTGTGAGCAACACGGTTCACACTCGGTTTGCAGTTGCTTGAAAGGGTTTAAACCAAAATCTCTGAAAGATTGGGATAAGGGGAAGTATGATGCAGGGTGTGAGAGGAGCATAGAGTTGGGGTGTGGAGAAGGAGAAGATGATGGGTTCATGAGGTTGGCGTTGATGAAATGGCCTGATCATTCATCTTCACTGGGAAATATGACATTTCAGGAATGCCAAACGGAGTGTTCTAAGAACTGCTCCTGCACCGCTTTTGCGTATGCAAATATCACTCCTGACTCTGCTGTCAATTGTATAAACTGGTTTGGGGACTTGGTCGATTTGACGCATAACTATTCAGCTGGTCTTAACTATTTCGGCCAAGATCTATATGTTCGAGTTCATGCATCTGAGCTAAGTAATACTCCATCTGTTCAATTTTATCTGTCTTACTAAATATTCATTCATCAAATTAATTATTTATCTTCTTTGTTTATTTTCTTTAGTAGTTTTTATTTATTTTTAAATTTGAATTTTTGTATTTAATAGTATTTTTAATGTAGTTTCTAAATATATAAATTTTATATATTAATATTAAACTTAATATTATGAAAATTTGCATAGCCTAATTAACCGAAGCAGACACATCAAATGAGACTGCGGATGGAGTAACTAATAAACATGTTTGTCTTTTCTTTCTACTTTTGAATTTCTTTGAGTGCAAATAGCGCAATTTTTAGTCTCAGGGACCGGAGCGTCCACAATCTGATAAATCACAATGACTCGGTAGTCCTTTAAGTGGGAAGATCAAAACACCCTCACAAAAGGGTGAAACTCTCACACTACGGCTATCAAGATTAAATGATGGACCATTG
>CM008336.1:40706878-40718646 GCA_002525835.2 Ipomoea batatas | reverse complement strand
GAAAGCCAATTATATTTCACTTGTAATTATATTTTTTTTTTTGAAAATCACTTGTAATTATATTTATTATGAATAAGTTGGAGGGTCAATTTAACTGTACTATATTAGCTTTATTTAATATGAATTGCTGATTAAATAAGTTTAATTAATATATAGCAAGATTGACTAGGATTCATGTAATGAATTACATTAAATAATGATTAAAATTAATTTTTTTTGAATCAAAGGAGCTGAGATTTAAAAAGTTTCATAGTTTATGAAACTACTACAGAAATTTGGTTTTTCAATATAGATGACCATATATAATTATGAACAATAAATCTCCAGGTCAGTTGTCATATTCAATAGAAGTGCCTACAATCCAGTGAGAGATTAGTCGCTATGTCCGACGGTGGAGATCCTGGGTTACACAAAAAAAATATATAATTATGGACAATGAGTTTTATATAATTTGGTTTTTCTATATAGATGGAAGTACATATGTAGTTTGGAGGAAAATTTAAAGCATTATTTTCTCCACAAGTTTCTAGGCACTATTTTCTTATATTAAAGGATAGATGCTTATCCTTTGTTGTCAGGTCACCTAGACCATATCGAAAAGTCTACAACCTAGCTTAAGCGTGAGTAGTAAGCGTCCAACTTGCGGCACATCATTTTCATGATTTTTTTTTTTTTTTGAAAGAATCATTTTCATGATGTTTTTTTTTTTTTTTTTGAGAAATCATTTTCATGATGTTACTTTGCACATTTGGCCAAATTATGTCATGCACCCTAGTCAACTTAATTACATTATAGATCCTGATTTAAAGTGACATATAATATTTAAATTATTATGTATTGTTAAAAATACATGTCTATCATTACCCTAAAAGTTATAAGTGATTATGCAACTTTACTTTTTTACATTATTAACTAAATTGTGAATTCAAAACTTAATTTTTGTATACTGTCATATTTTTGGGAGACAATATGTTGAATTTGGTTCTTCATTGATTTTTGTCCAAAAATTGTCATAGTTACTAATTGTTGGACTTTAGTCCTTTATTGACTTTCGCACAACAAGGACAACATGTATAGTTAATTAACATATTATCTGTTAAATAAATTAAAAACGCATATATATGCATACAATTAACTTATTATGTGTCTCTAGTTACAAGACACGTAATACACGATAATTACAAACACATAACTTTTTAATCATGATCTATAATACAAGATGAATTTTCATTCATGTAATGGTATAAAAATTATATATATATATATATATATATATATATATATATAGGATTTGGATCCAGTGAGATCACCCAAATTAGACGAGATCGTGAGATTTGATCTTGGTCATCCATTTTGTTATATTGACGGTTTAGATTAAATGGGATTTTTGAGCTCTTTTGCTGTCAAGGCTTTTAATGTAGGGACTGTAAAGTCATTTTGCTTATTTATTCATTATTACTATTTTTTAATAATGTGATATTATCGGTAGTTTCCTTGTGCAATTAGTCTTCCGATTCATCATAGTCTCTTCATTTTTCTTTCACCACAGTTTTTTTGCTTTCCTTTCCCATTGTCGTTCTCTCTCTGTTGTGTCTGTACATTCCGGCAAAGCTCCATGTCTGGTGTTTCTATCTGGCGATCTAAGCGGCGTAAGAGAAGTTCATCCGTTGGTGGTCAAGTATCTCTTGTTTCTATTTTTTTTTTTTAGCATAAGAGGAGTTCATCTGGTGGTGGTTCAGGTATCACTTGTTTCTATTTTTTTCTTCGTTTTATGGTGTTTGTGTCTACGACTTGTTTTTGTTGTTTTCTTTATTTCAATTTTTTGTTGGGTGGTTGGTTTGGGTTCGAACTATCGTTTGAATATATGAATGTATCTCAATCTGTATGTGTATAGCAATGAATGTGAATAAGTGGCTCACTGAATATACTGGTCATATGAATATTGGATTCTGGAAATTTATATGAGTTAATAAAAATTCATATGAATTTATATAAAGATTTGAATGAAATTCGTATGAATTTATGAATATCCATATGAATTTTATGAAGATCTAAAGAAACTATCTAGATCATTTTTCACTGTGTGAGGGTCATTTTGGCGTGTGTGCGTAGTCTTGCATCATATTTTAGTGTATGCATTTTAGTTTTGAAGTATGTGCGTTCAGCTATAGTCTTATGAACTGTCATTACTTTCAGGCCCAGGAAGTTAGTTTTGCAATGGATGCCTCCAGAAAATCAAAAGCTGCTTTTGCAGCTCCTAATCCAAGAAAAGGAGAGGCTCTGTGCAAAGAGGGTATGCTATCTGTTAGAAAGGCCCTGGATTTCAACTTCCAGGATGTGGATGGATTTCTGCGTCATGTACGCATCGCAATAGAAGCAATATAGCACTGAAATGTAAGCATGCAAAACATGTTTTTGCTCCACTCTGTTGATACAGTGGAAGCAGATAGGCTGGATCATTTAGAAAGAGATTTACCAGGATGACTGAAATTCCAATATGCATGAGAGCCATCTATTTTTGACCCTGTATGTATAGCAATATCTGAATTCTAGTTGAGATATTCTTTAATGCCTCCTCGGATTTCTTCTAAATAAGTAAGGATCTTAGATCCAAGAGGTAGTGGTTTGATCCCTGACAGAAACCCATAACATAGCGAACTCATTACTCATTATTTGATTACTGATCCTGGTAACCCGTTTCTCCAACCATGAGTTATAAGCATCAGGATTGAGTTTTAGGCTCTCAGGTAACCTCCTATTTTGCAGTTTATTATCTAACTGGCTTTTCGTAACTTCTCTATTACTGACATTTATAATTTACCAGGTCATTTGTACAGTTTATGCTTTGCAATTGAGACTTTTGATAGACTGTTGTTTACATAAAGGCGGAAGAATGACAAAATTAAATACATACATCTAAATGGAACAAACACTAGCTTGTACCTTCACAAATGTAACACATCTCTTATGGTGGTCTACGCCAGTAAATGGAACAAACACTAGCTTGTACCTTCACATTAACAAACACCATACTTTTTTTAGAAAGCAATGCATGAGTGCATCAAAGTGAAGCACACACTAGTAAACGTGCACACACATTAAATTATTTCCAAAATCGCTACCCAGCATAATGCACAGACCGGAACTCTACCGTTCATACACCAATGCACAGTGTATTACACATACCGGAACTCTAAAATGCACACCAGTGCACACTAACATTCACACACCGACAAACACACCCACAACTCCTTCGACAACCAAAACTACACACACGCACACACCATCAAACTACAGCGCACACACTAACTCATCAAACCACATCGCAAACGCACAAACTCCGAAATCCATACACTTACGTGCATACTCCTAAATTCAAGTATTTATTACAATTACACAGTAATGCACGCACGGTAATTCGGTTTAATCATACACTATTAGCTCTCCCAAAAACATAAAATAACTTTTATATTACACAAGCCGAGGTTACGCACACGCTACCACTCACACACGCACACACCAGGACAAAATGAATAATATAATACAATGCTGTAAATTGGCGTCCCTCCACCCGATAAAACATTAACGCAAACCATTACCAAACTAATACAGAAATCAATCACAGAAAAATACATAACGAATATGAAAATTGGCATAATGTAATTCGCATAAAATAATCTCAAAACCAAGCAAAAACTATCTGCCCTATGCACACACCAAAAAATAATCCTGTGAATATGTTGGAGCTTTAATGTTATACAAGCAAACACAACTGGTAGAAAACAATGAATTAAAAATCAAACAAACGCGCACACTTGAATAAAGAATCGCACACTCCTACACTCCATTAAAGCTCCAACGTATTCACTCCTAAACTCCACATTGCTTCTATCACTCAAACTCAGCAATATGCACAGACCGTGCGATATAAATGCACACACAATCTATAGCAGAAACAAAAAAAAAAAACCAAAATTAAAATACAAATTAATAACAACATACCGGCAAACCTATTAGCCATGGAAGTCTATGTTAACCACTGCGACTAATTGTTTCAGTTTTCTCACGGTGTTTGTTCAAAATAGACAAAACATCCCATAAAACTTCTACTTGGTTACCATGATTAGGATTCCTTAATATATGGGAATTATTATGTTTAATTATTTTCCTATTATAATACATTCTAATCAAATTACAGCTCTATCCTTTTCTCTTAATTATGTCCCAAAATAATTCATATTTAAATATTAATCATAACCATTCATTCCAATTTAATAAATGGCTCAGATTGAATCTCATGATCTCATCTTAGAGGGTGATCTCATTGGATCCAACCCATATATATATATNCCATGGAAGTCTCTGTTAACCACTACGACTAATTGTTTCAGTTTTCTCACGGTGTTTGTTCAAAACAGACAAAACATCCCATAAAACTTCTACTTGGTTACCATGATTAGGATTCCTTAATATATGGGAATTATTATGTTTAATTATTTTCCTATTATAATACATTCTAATCAAATTACAGCTCTATCCTTTTCTCTTAATTATGTCCTAAAATAATTCATATTTAAATATTAATCCTAACCATTCATTCCAATTTAATAAATGGCTCAGATTGAATCTCATGATCTCATCTTAGATGGTGATCTCATTGGATCCAGCCCCCATACGTATATATATATACATACATATATATATATATATATATATATATATATATGTATATACATATGTATATATATACATATGTATATATATATGTATGTATATACATATATATATATATATATATATACATATGTATACATATGTATATATGTATGTATATATATGTATATGTATATATGTATGTATATACATACATATATACATATACATATATATGTATACATATGTATATATGTATGTATATATGTATATACATATGTATACATATATACATATGTATACATACATATGTATGTATACATATGTATATACATATATACATACATATATACATACATACATGTATATATACATACATATATATACATATATATAGTACATTTTTAGATATAAGTATATGAAAATAAATATATATAAACAATTGATTAGTTGGTTGAGTGGGTTGACACATGTTATTATACTCACGAAAGGGTGAGGGTTTGAATCTTAGAAGTTTCTTCTATACTTTTTTAGGCTTTCATTCCCTCTTCTTGCCTTCTTCAAAGCTTTTTTAATAAATATAATTTTTTTAAAAAAATAATAATGAGATGTGTAATTTATAATGTGTTTTCTATTTGAATTATTTTATCAAATTAATTATATATGTTTCATATATTGTTATGAATATTTTAAAAAAGTTTTGATGTGTTTTATTTTTCGTCCATATCCATCAATATTTATGAATATATTCCTTTAAGTGTTTCATTTTTTAAACTACATCTTTTATGTTTCGCCCCCACTGGAAAACTTTTCTGGCTCCGCCACTGATGGGTGGTATATATAGTTTTTTGTGTAGAAAGTTTATGAACATTTAACTTTATAGCTATGTTATGCTACTAATTTTTGCCATCAAACTTATAGAGATGTTCATGATGGGTGGTGTAATTTTTTGTATAGGAAGTTTATGAACATTTAACTTTCTAGCTATATTATGCTACTATTTGTTGCCATCAAACTTATAAAGATGTTCATGATGGATTGTGTAGTTTTTTTTGTAAAGAAAGTTTATGAATATTTAACTTCAAACTATGTTATGTTATTAATTTTTGCTATCAAATTTATGAATATGTTTTGTTATGTTTATAAGTTTTATAGAGTAAGTTTTATTTGTCTCTATGCGTATGGATAATAATGATATGCAACTTAGACAGCTTCTCTTATATAATATTATAATCAACAATATCTCCAATATCAAAAGTATTTAAAAAATGATGACGGATTTTGGAATTTGGTGACATGTGCAACTGGTTATATGTGTTTCTATTTTTTGAATCATATATACAAAGAATCGTGTATGACTTCTTATTTAACAGGAGAAAGATGGATGGATGGATGAATTATTAAATGGTCATGAAAAGGGGTGTTTTAACACCTTTAGAATGAGTCAAAAGATATTTTGTCAACTATGTGTTGTTTTAGAAAACAAGTATGGTTTGAGGTCTTCATGTAAGATGTCGATATTGGAGAAAATGTGTTTATTTGTATATGTACTTAGTAGGGGTGCTCCTAATAGGGATACTCAAGAGCGTTTTCAACATTCCGATGAAACTGTGGATAGAATTTTTAAAGAAGTTTTGAGTGTTATGGTTTAATTTTCAAGAAATATATACTTGTGCCAAAAGATCCCGAGTTCAAGAAAGTTTCATCACAAATTATCAATGATACTAGATATATGACACATTTTAAGGTATTTGTACGTTGGTCACCCCATTTTGGTATTATTATTATTTTTAACTTTTAATAAGACTGACTAAATATCATATTTATTATATTATATTAGGATTGCATTGGAGCTATAGATTGTACAAATATTGTAATAATTGTAGTTGGGGATGATCAAATGCGTTATAGAGGAAGGAAAGAGATACCAACTACAAATGTCTTAGCAGCATGTAACTTTGATTTGCTATTCATGTACGTTTTAACAGGATGGGAGGGATCTGCTCATGATTCTCACATTTTCCTTGACACGAACAATGATTCAAGTCTCAGTTTTCCAAAGCCCCCACAAGGTCGCTTTATATGATTATGTACTCATATATATATAGAGTTAGGATCATATGAGATCACTTGTTTATGTAAGATCGTGAGATAAGATCTTGTGCATCCATGTAATAATTTAATGGTCTAGATTGATTTAAGATTATAAGTTTTAAGTGTGTGCGAACGATGATAAAATGTGTGTGAAAGGTGATTAAATGTGTGCAAACGGTGATTAAATGTGTGAAAACAGTGATTAAATGTGTGCGAATGGTGATTAAGTGTGTGCGAACGGTGATTAAATGTGTACGAACGGAGTGCGTGTGTCAAACAATCTAGACCATTAAAATTTTTTTGATTGATATACAAGATTTTGATCTCAAAATATTTTAATGATCTAGATTGATTAAGATTCCAAGTTGAAGTGTGTGTGAACAATGATTAAATGTGTGCGAACAGAGTGTGTGTGTCAATCAATCTACACCATTAAAAAATATTACATGGATGCACAAGATTTGATCTCACGATCTTACCTAAATAAGTTATCTCATTGGAACCTTACTATATATATATATATATATGTATAAATCTATTCAAATGTGGTCGCGCCTTCTCGTGCGGTCAGTGCGGTTCACACCACTCAATGTTAGAAAACACACCACACAGCCAAAATAATGCACCATAAGTCCCATGTCCCTAATGGTGCATTTGCTAACAATCTGTGGTGTATATTTGCATACCTAGTGGTGTGTTTTTTTATGATGCGTACCTAATGATGCATATTTGTGTGGTGCATTTCTTAACATTGAGTGGTGTGTATTTGTATACATAGTGGTGAGGCCGCACTGACCGCACGTTAAGGGGTGGCTAAATGTGGTTGTGCCTTCCCGTGCGATCGATGCAGTTCACACCACTATGTATACAAATATACACCACTCAATGTTAGAAAATGCACCACAATGAAAATACACAAAAACACATCACACACTCAAAATAATGTACCATAATTCCCCTGCCCTTAATGGTGTATTTCCTAACACTGTGTGGTGTATATTTGCATACTTAATGGTGTGTTTTTTGGTGATGCGTACCTAATGGTGCATATTTGTGTGGTTCATTTTCTAACGTTCAGTGATGTATATTTGTATACATAGTGGTGCANAATAAACTGCCAAGGCAAAAAATAAAACATTAAGCATTAAAAATTGTTGTTTGACTCTGAAACTATATGATAGGTATAAAAAGAAAGAAATAATTGGCGGTTTTATTGATGGAGGGCCTATAAGAAATGAATCATATGGAAATAGAAGATAATTGACTAAATATTAGTATAAGTAAATTACGTATAAGCCCGCATTGACATCTCAACTGGTCAAGGGGTTCATCAGTATGTGTATTATGCGAACAAAATAGAGAGATTATGCTGTTCATGTTATTCTTATTTCTTTTTGGAGCATTCACAAGCTCGAAGTATGAAATTGGAATTTGTCATGACTCAAATACGGTTAGGAGCCAAAACCTACTCGAAAGGTTTCTTATCTGTTACGGTCCTATCTAGGATCGTAACAATTGGAACTTTCATTAAGAGATCCATGTGAGTATTCCCAATCTTTTATTTTTATTTTTATTTTATTTTTACCGCATCCCGTGAAAAATCCGCCAAAAAAATTAAAAATAAAAATTACTTAAAAACCCACAAAAGTTTGGGTGGAAAATGAAATAGGAGAATTTTACTTTTATATATAGTACAGATTAAATATATTTCTTCAAAATATATTTTCATTCCTTATCCTATTTTATTTATTGATATTTTTAATAGACACCATTTAATAATGGATATATTCATTTTCAAAAAAAAAAAAGAATGGATATATATATATATATATATATATATATATATTCTATATTTATTATTCTGTTTCATTACCAAAAAAAACAAAATTATGTCATTTAATGTACTTATTATTACACCCTCTATCCCATTGTATTTACACTTTTTAAATGCATTTTACTTGTATTATTTATTGGTCATTGTGCCAATTCATTATTCTTCTTTAACAAGAATACCAATTCGAATATACTAAATTATTATTATTTTATATTAAATATTAGTATTTATGAATATAGTTAATCAATCATTATTCACATAATTTGCAAACAATAATATTACCAATTAGGAAGTTATATTATAGAATACCATATATAATATTACCAATTATGCTATTATGTTATTACCTAATTAATATGTTTTCTCTACACGGTATTATCTTATTACGTTAATACGTGAATATAGAAACAATATTACCAATTAATAGATATTAGTTAATTTCCATTTTACATTTTCTTACCAAATAAGTTTTATTAATTATTTGACTAATAAAATATTTAATTAATTGACTACCTAATTTTGGGCGGGAAAATGAAATAGGAGGATTTTGGGCCCGTTTACAAAGTGAAAATTTTCTTTAGTTTTCTAGAACTTTGGAAAATTGAAGAACATAAAATAAAAAACATCTTTACAAGCACAGTTTTCTATTTTGAAAACAGGAAACAATTTTTCAATTTTCTAGAAAACTGGAACTATTAAAAACTGTTTTCTAAATAGAAAATATAATCATCTATCATTTATTAGACTATATGTCAATATAACCACATTCTCACAATTATCTATTTACATCTTTATTAATTACTATGATTACATTCATTATCATCTTCTTTTACTTATCATCTTTTATCTTTTCTACTTGCATTACTTATTTGAATATAACTTATTTGCTTATACTTAAAACTATACATCATTCACATTATCAAAATTAAAATTAAAAATTGAAATCTATACCACGTTTTATATTTTGATTGAACTCAATTGATTATTGGTCCGAATATTTTTAATTATGTTATATCGGATACAAGTTTGGTCCAGAATCCATATATCATATATCGAAATTTCACATATATTATTATATTATAATTCAAAATAAAAATTATATATTATATACATGTCACTCAAATGAATATATCCAAAAATATTTTAAATATTAGCTCAAGAAATATTAATATTATCTAAAATAAATTTTATGTGAACTTAATAGGTTATTAGTTCCGATATATTTCTAGTTATGTTATATAGAAAAATAAATTTGGTTCGGATATCAAATGTAAATTTTTTTACATATATTGGACTAAAAAGTAAAAATTATATTTATTCTATTTAAACCAAATACATCTTAAAATATTTGAAATATAATTTCTAAAAATTACTCGAAATTAAACTTATGTTAATTTTATAACATTAATCTAAAAAAATAAATTTGAAAAAATAAGTATTAGTAAACAAGTTTTCTAAACAGAAAATAGAGAACGGAAAACAAAGTATGAAAACTGAAAAATTAGAAAAAAAAAAAAACAGAAAACAATTTCTATTAGTAAACATGCCCTTTACTTTTATATACAGTACAGAGTAAATATATTTTTTCAAAATTAATTTTCAATCCTTATTCTATTTTATTTATTGATATTTTTAATAGACATCATTTAAGAATGGATATATCCTATATTTATTGTTCTGTTTCATTACTAAAAAATAAAGTTATGTCATTTAATGTACTTATTATTACACATTCTATCACATTGTATTTACACTTTTTTTTTTAAATGCCTTTTACTTAAATTATTTACTGTGCAAATTAATTATTTTTTTTAACAAAAATATCAATTCGTATATACTAAAATTATTATTATTTTATATTAAATATTAATATTTATGAATATAATTAGTCAATTATTATTCATAGAAACGGAAACAATAATCTTATCAAATAGGCAATTATATTATAGAATACCATATATAGTAATTCTTATCCATTGNTTAATACGTGAATATAGAAACAATATTACCAATTAATAATATTAGTTAATTTCCATTTTACATTTTCTTACCAAATAAGTTTTATTAATTATTTGACTAATAAAATATTTAATTAATTGACTACCACATTTTGGGCGGGAAAATAAAATAGGAGGATTTTGGGTCCGTTTACGAACTGAAAAATTTCTTTAGTTTTCTAGAACTTTGGAAAATTGAGAACATAAAATAAAAAACATCTTTACAAGCACAATTTTCTATTTTTTTGAAAACAAGAAACAATTTTTCAATTTTCTAGAAAACTAGAACACTATTAAAAACTGTTTTCTAAATAGAAAACATAATCATCTATCATTTATTAGACTATATGTCATTATAACCACATTCTCACAATTATCTATTTACATCTTTATTAATTACTATGATTACATTCATTACTTATTTGAATATAACTTATTTGCTTATGCTTAAAATTATACATCATTCACATTATCAAAATTAAAAATTGAAATCTATACCACGTTTTATATTTTGATTGAACTCAATTGATTATTGGTCCGAATATTTTTAATTATGTTATATCGGATACAAGTTTGGTCCAGATATCAGATATCAAAATTTCACCTATATTATTATGTTAGAATTCAAAATAAAAATTATATATTATATACATGTCACTCAAATGAATATATCCAAAAATATTTTAAATATTAGCTCAAGAAATATTAATATTATATAAAATAAATTTTATGTGAACTAAATAGGTAATTAGTTCCGATATATTTCTAGTTATGTTATATACAAAAATAAACTTGGTTCGGATATCAAATGTAAATTTTTTTTTTTTTTTTTTACATATATTGGACTAAAAAGTAAAAATTATATTTATTCTATTTAAACCAAATACATTTTAAAATATTTGAAATATAATGTCTAAAAATTACTCGAAATTAAACTTATGTTAATTTTATAACATTAATCTAAAAAAATAAATTTGAAAAAATAAGTATTAGTAAACAAGTTTTCTAAACAGAAAATAAAGAACGGAAAACAAAGTATGAAAACTAAAAAATTAGAAAAAAAAATAGAAAACAATTTCTATTAGTAAACATGCCCTTTACTTTTATATATAGTACAGAGTAAATACATTTATTCAAAATTGATTTTCAATCATTATCCTATTTTATTTATTGATATTTTTAATAGACAT